>MU746081.1:140755-230290 GCA_026770625.1 Nicotiana glauca
CCCCCCCGATAAATACATATACTAAAAATAAAAGGGAAAAACAACATGAGTCAATTCTTCAACCTCATTACTGTCTGGGTCGCTTCCGGAACTCTCATACGAAGTGGCCAAAAGTGCTGATTCTTCCTCCAAGGTTCGAGCTTCCTCGATCTCAACAGAGAGATTGGCACCTTTGGTGTTTGCTTCCTCGAAAGCCTGCCTCCTATCTTGCAAACGAGCATGAGCAACAGGCCGAGCCAACTTTTGCTCGACCTTCTCGGATATCTCTCTGGCTTGATCATTTGCGGTGGCGACATTTCTCTTGTATGAAGATGCCTTTTCATCAGCCTCAGACTTGGCCACAGATGATGCAGTGGCCTCCTTCTGAGCACTTCAAAGAACATCTTGGGTCGAGGACAAATCTACCGATAAAAGGTCTTTCTCCGAGGTTACGGCCTCATTCTGCCTCCTCAGCTCGAGGATCTCCGTATCCTTGGCCTCAACCTCTTCCTGAAGTTGCCCCACCAGGGCATTCTTTTGCCCAATTTGCAAAAGCGAGTCAAGATAGTGAGCTTCAAGTTATAAGAATAAAAATATGAACTCATGAATGCCATATTACCTGCTTAGCAAAGCTATTCGTTCCTATTGCACTCTCTCCAGACTCGCCCGAAGCTCATTCAACTCCTTTTCCTTTCGGGTAGAGGAAACCTTCAACTCATTTAGCCCCGAGGTGAGCTTCTAAAGCTCTTCCTCATGGCATGAAATCTCATCTTGAAGCTTGAAAAGGTGTGGTCATACAGCTTTTTAACCTACAACAAAGTAGAGAACTTAGAAAGGCAAGGGTAAAAAAATAATTTTGAAGCACAAGTGGTATATCGAGAATATCACCTGCTTTTGAAGCTTCTCATCCTCCTTGAGAGCGACAGGGGCATCAATATCTATTACCACACCGACACCAACGAAGTAGTTCGTAAACACATCATCATCTCCCTGAGGGGCCCCCCGGAGAAAATGAAGGTCCCAACTTAAAGCCGTCCATGGGCCCACGGTATCAATTTCTCTAAGGGTTTCTTCTTGATCACAAAAAATTTTGTGTTCGAGCCCTCTAAAATCACTAGCGGAGGATTTGCCGGCACATACTATACCATGTCCAACTTGAGGCTCGGGGACTACGCCCAATCCTTTCTTGAGGGTCTCTTCAGCCCGAGTTTGGTCCACATCGGCCACCCCCAACTCGGTGGCTTTTCAACCAGTGGCCGGTAGAGCATCAACACTCTGTCTCACCCTTTGTACCGAAGGGCGGTTGCTGTCATCATTATCTTTATGGAGACTTGCCGCAGCAGTCGAATTCAAGACTGTGGCATCGGTCTTAGGCTTGCGGACCTTGTTTTTTTTTTAATTCTGGAGACTCAATCGATGCCTCCTTCTTCCTCTTCTTACCTTTGCCAGGTTTCGAGGCTTCTTCTTCACCAGGAGGAGCTAGTCTTATCGACATGCCCTCCCCAAGGCCTGCACAATCATGATGTTTTAAACTTACCTTCATGAAGAATACTCATAAGGAACTTGGTTATAACAACAACGAAAGTATACCGTGATTCTTTGCCTACCACCATGTTTTTTGGACAAAATCACGCCAAACGTGCTCGCTATAAAGAAAACATAAGTCTAATGTCTGATCCATCTCGAAAGGTCCTGAACCATGCCGGGGTACCAAACGGTGGCTATATAATCAAAAGAAGATCATTTCAGAAGGGGAAGAAGGGGTAACAAAATGTATTCGAGGTAGGGGCACTTACGCATCATGTTCCATTCCTCCGGGAATAACATCCTATCAGCAGGGATGATGTCCAACGTTTTTACTCGTAAAAAATGTCTTGGTAGATCGAGGGCGCAGCTTGATTAAACCTCGGAAGAGACAGGGGCTGTACAATCTAACCAAGTGTTCGAGGGTGAAGGTCATTCCCTCAACCCGGTTGGAGAAATATCTGAGCATATAAACAAGCCTCTAGAAAGAAGGATAGATTTGGCCGAGTGTTACTCGGTACTCACAATAAAAGTCAAGGATCACCGAATATATCGATGGTGAAGAAGAATCTTTGGGGCCTAGAGTGAAAGGGTATGTGTATACACTAAGGAAGCCAACTTTGTGTTCTACTATACTTTCCTCAGGTTTGGGGATCTCCACTTGCACTGCCTCCCCCTATCCGCAATCTATATTTACCCACTTCGTGTAAGTCACCACACTAATGTACCGAGACACGGCTCACATCGGCCCGGTGTAGAAGGGGAATTTTCAATGGCAAAATCGAATAGTGTATCAAAGTGGCCAGGGGTACATTGCTCGATACTTGGAGGAGTTTTTGGTTTGCACTTAGACGGACGTGATGAAGAAGTGGTACCCTCTTTCTAAGGTACCATTTTCGAGGTCTTAGCCATAATTGCAACTGAATTTCTAAGGAAGAAGATGAAGAGGCAAAGACAAAGAAGAGATGAATGCAGAAAGTGGTGAACTTAGCTCTAAAAACTTGAAGGTGTTGTAAAAGTTTGAATGACAAATAGTTGAGGTATTTGTAGAAGCTGTTTGGGCAATGTTTGAGAAGCGGAAGAGTCAAACCAATAACAGTTTGTGGGCTTCTCGATAGACGTATTTATAGCGACCTCTTTGCATCCCTTGAGTCATGGGATTTAATGCTCTAACGGGCTGACGTCATGATGGAAGTATCGAAGAGGCAAGAATTCAAGATCATTTCTTATCATTTTCACTCTAAGAAACGCGGGGACTACCTGTATATGGCTAAAATTGGAGAGTCCGATTTTATGGTCAATCTGACACTTCATAGCCCGTGTTCAGAAGGATCGAGGCACAAGTCGAGGCTCGACCCCCTAGGGTTCCCTATGTTCAACCTCGGGGCAATGTGAATCGGTGGCTATGATTGACAAATAGGAAATTCCAAAGGCATTTGGTTAAAGATGAAAAGGACTACAAGAATAGTAGATGTCCGTACCGTGATATTAAATGGTTGTACCAGCCGGCGAACTTTGTGATAAATACACCTGTACTGTTTTGGGTTTCCCCCTCCTATATAAAGGGGACCCTTGTCATTTCTTGCACACATGATATTCAATACAAGAACAAAAACATTCTCTGCTCTCTAACTAAAACCTATTCTACTATCATTCCTTTGATTTCATTGCTTACATTTATTGAGCTGCTTACATTTATTGTGTTTCTTTGATTGTTCTTCATTTATTACTCATCATTGATCAAAAAGAGCCATCATTAAAGCTCTGAAAACTATTAGTCCTTCATCGGCCATCCCCAATATGACTTTTATCTCAGCCTCGAGGCCCAGCGTAGGCTATCTCGAGACCTCGATTTTTGGCCATTCAATTTGCATAACACACTACCCTCAAGCTTTCATCTCATTTTCCCGATACACACTTAGCATCTATTGCCAAACAACTAGCATTAAAATAAATCACGTATTTTTAAAATCACAAAATCAAATCTAATTGTAATTACCGTTGTCAAGGTAAATAACGAGTAACTATTAAATTTGATTTGTAGTTTTAAAGTTATGTGATTTAGTTCAATACCGATTCGTAGTCAAGAAATATGAAATAGGAATGCAAAAAGGACAAGCGAATCAAACCAATTACACTTGAAAGTGATGACCTCGATATAGTGACCTCGAGATGGCTATGAGTAATAAAGAAAGAAAAGTAAAATAAGAACAACAGAGATAAAGGACAATGCTGATGTACAATAGGCGAAAAGGTAGAAAGTATATTCTTTGCTCAGTAAATAATAATATTACAAATGATTGGGGTCCCCTTTATATAATAGGGGATCCCTAAATAAGGAATATTTTCATTTACAATAGGGAATATTCTTGTTAAAACTGTCTAATTGCCTAGTACAAAATCTTACAATTCTATTCTAGGATTCGTGTGAAGACCATGGGGACGCGGCTGGAATCCAGCTTGCTTCGGTACAAATCTGTGTTGGTACTATTTTAGAGTTGGGCATACTTAGTCCTAGTATTCCTCGTACTCCTATCCTCGGACATTGCACTTTGTCTTCAAGCTTGATTTTGGTCCACGGGTCTCTAATCTCAACCTCGCCCATGATAGACCCTCGTGCCTACAAATCGGGGGCATACAATTTTGACCGCATATAGATAGTACCCGCGTTTCTTAGAATGAAATTATAAGAAACAATTTGATCCTCGCTTTTCCAAAGTCTTTAATGATGAAGTCCTTTGCATGAAATAGGCGTTTGTAGTGACTGAAATGTCTTGTCGGTCTACTTTCCCAAAACATTGAATGTATGCCAGTATTGCTCGGCCACTAGTGCCACCGAACCGTCGTTGCCCTCCTATAAATATGAGGCTATTCTTTTGAGTACTAAACTTTGCTCTTTCTTTATATCTTCCTCTTCCTCGTCTCTTTCTCTCAATCACGTGTTTCCACCGCCTTTTTAAGTGCCAAAAAATGCCAAGTCCTTGATAAAAATACCACACTCTGATACAACATGTACTCTTTGGCTTAAAATCATGGCTAAAACAACCAAAACGTTCCCCAAAAAGGATAAATCGTCGTCTTCTTCTTCCTCCCAACCGGCCAAATCGATGGTGCTGCCTACTCTTGAGGAGATCACCACCGGCCCTTACGTGATTAAAAAGGAATTTAGTATTGAAAATTCCCCGATGTCCCAGGACGATGGGAACATGCATCTCGATATATTAGTTTGATATCGGAGAAGCATCTTGAAGATGTGAGGAAGGAATGCGGCTGGGGAAATAAGGTCGTGGTTAAGATCCCAGCCCTCGGGAAAAGCATTACTACTCATCTGGAGGGTTTTTAAAGTGTTTACACTTACCCCTTCACACTAGGTCCCCTCGATCTAGTAGTGATTGACTTCTGTAAAACATGCAAAGTCACCATTGGCCAGATTCACCCCTCCCTTTGGCGCATCCTGATCATGTTGTGTTTCTTTTTTGAAAAGGCCGAGAGGTTGGAATTCACCCTCAGCCACCTGATTTGATTGTATCGGCCCAAACTGTTTCGAGGCCTTATCAAGTTGCAACGCTGAACAATGAAAGTCTTTTTTGCCAGTAGTGGCGAGACTAAATATCGAGGTTGAATGAGCCGATTCGTAAAAGTAAGAACTTTAGATGTCATCCCCGGGGATAAAATGTCGTTCCCGGAAAGATGGAACTTTAATTGTAAGTGGAGTTCTTTTCCTTGGTATCTATTCATGTTCTGCTTTCACATTTCATAATGCCTTTACCCTACTCTTGTCAGCCACAACCTGGGCTCCTCTCGCGATACCGGACCTCGAGGATTGGGTCTGAAAGTTAGCTGCCACCTCTTCCTATAACGAGCGCAAGTGGCGTGAATTATCGGAGGGCCAGTGGGAGGCCAAGAACCATGGAATGTTCTTTTCCCAAGTTCCAAATACTTTCCATATATTGGTGGCGTTAACTTACTCATGTTGATTCGTGCAGGCCTTGGAGATTCATCCGAGATGAGGCCGGCTCCGCCCGGGGAAATGACCAAGCCTTCAATTCGAAAATCAGAGAAGAATAATAAAAGCAAGAGGGCTTTGAAGCCTGATGACCCTTAAGATAAGAAAACCCATACTCGAAGGATGCGGAAGTGGTTTTGCATAAATGGGTGCAGATTTGGCCCACTGTTCCTCGGACAATGAAGAAGATGATATTGAAGAGTCGGCGCTGATTCCTCGAATCAGGAAACCTGTCGAGGCCGCCAAATGCTCCGAGATAGAGACCTCAATTTGCAGTGAGGGAACCCCAAATAAAGGTGCGGGCAAGGCCCCCGTGTCCCCAGAGGTTGAGATCGTTCCTCTGCCTTCATAAAATATGCCAGAAGGGGAAAATGCTGATACCCCTGAAGTTAATGAGAATGTACCGAGCGATGAGCTTGGGACCATGAAAACAAGTCACTCCCTTTCTTTGCTAACTTATTCCGATGGTGGAATAGAGGAAGGCAATACTCTGCGTATGTCCGATCCAAACAAGGTCCTCAGAGAAGATCCCTTTCAGAGTTGCTTAACTGGGATCGATGATGCTACTGACTTCAATTATGCTTCTACACTCTTCAACGAGGCTCAGCATCTCCTCTCTTAGGTAAAACACTTACTTTTCATATTCATACTTTCCTCGTTCTTTGTTTTCCCTTGAATGATACATCTTCACTTCACATGTAGGCCATTGTAAAGTTTAAAGCTAAGGTGAGACAATGTGAGTCTGAGCTCAAGAAGGTTTCAGGCGAGGAGAGGGCCCTGAGTCTCATTTATAGCAAAAAGGAGGAGGAGCTAAAGGCTTTTCGGGTAGAGTTGGTCAAAGCCTAGAAAAATGAGGTCGAGCTAGATGAGTAGGCAACCATGATATTAACAAGATACAGTCTTCTTGGATCTACTTTGGAGGCTAACACTTCAATATCTCAGCTGCAGTAAAAGTTGGCGATGATTGGGAAGCTCTAGAGTGAGGTTGATCAAGTTAAAGTTAATTGCCATAGGTGGAAGAAGAACATGGATCAGCTCGCTTCCGCAAAGGAAGCTGTTACAGCCCGACTAGCCTTGGCTGAAAATCGGCTCCAAGGTACTGAAGCGAAGGGTATGGCTCAAGCCAAGAAAATCGAGGACTTAGGGATAGAGCTTGTTAGAGCCCGGGCCGAAGCTGCACAGACTAAGGCCAAAGCTGAGAAGACAAAGGTTGTGACTGACAAATCTATTTCCATGTACTTAAGAGGATGCTGCGGCTGTTCAAGCTGAGTTGATGGAGGTTTCCGACAGGCAAAAATGGGGCAATGAGTTGACCAAGTGCCAGGCCCCGAGGGAGACTCTCAAAGAAATCTATGCCCTAGGGTTTAACCTTGCTGAGGAGATAGCCAAGGCAAAGGCGCGGGAAACCGATGCCAGGTTTCTTGTTTCTTTCGATGGTGAGGATATTGCGAGTGGCTATGGTGACGGGGAAGATGAAAAAGATGTTCTCGTGGTAGAAGAGGCTCTCGAACAGAGAGCTGCGAAAGGTGTAGCTCCTAAGGATGGCACTCCCGAGGATATGGCCCCGAAAATAGATTAGGTTCTTGTTTCCTTTTCTGTGTAATGGCCCCTTGCAGGAGTAGTAAAATATGTTTTGTAAAACACCTCTCATGAATATAAAGTATCTTTTTGCTTTATCCTTGACTTCTGTTGAATTTATTTTTATTTGCGAAAGATTTCGATAATTCAAACGATCAGTCCGAGTATTGATTCGGAGTCAGGACATAATAAACCCTTAGGTTTTTATTGATAGATACAATTATCCTTGAGCTATGTTTAAATTGTCCCGAAGTGAGCTTGGGATATCGTGACTCTTAAGTCCTGGTCGAGTAAGAGCGGAGTTTCGTGCTATAAGTTTCTAGTCCTTAGGCCCTTCGAGGTTGGCCCTTGGGCTCTTATATATAGACCCTTGTGCTCTTATATATCGACCCTTATGCACTTTAAGTTGGCGCCTAAGATCTTTATGTTTGCCCTTAGGCTCCTGAAGTTGGGCCAGTTCAGGCCTCTAGAATGGCTATATAAATTTCCCTCATTTCGGCTAAAAGACTTAGTCAAAGTTTCATTATGCCATAGAATTTGTTTTTTGTACCTGTTGGGTTTAAAAAGGTTCAACGTATAGAGACCTTGTTTGTGTCCTGATAATCGAATATCTTTTGAGGTTTTATCGACGGCTGATGCTATCGAAGCCTCTAAATTATTCAAGGGCTGCATTTATCGAAGCCCATTGAATTGTTCGAGGGCTGAATTTATCGAAGCCCATTAATTTATTTGGGGGCTGAATTCATTGCAGCCCATTATATTTTTCTTTTGCCGAGGGTAGCTTGATTTAATTGGTTTTTACAAAGTGTTTGAAGGCCTTTAATATGTGGCGGAAGTCAAACATCTCTAAGCTGCATTATTTTGGCCGTAGCTTTTAATATGGTCGTAGCCTTCGGGTATATCACTTGGACTTGTTTCCCGATAACTGTTTGAAAATGTTCGCAAAGTTAATGACCGAGTATATTGGCCTTGGCCTTTGTTTCGAGGGGGTGCCTCTTTGATGTGTTATGAGTCTGAGTTTTCGATAACTCGAATGTATTGACTGTTGATAGTAGCCCCCGAGTATTCGGATGTGCTTTTATGCTTAGGCTCTTGAGCCATTTCCTATAGGATTATAAGTGTAAAGCTCGTATAATAGCAGGCTTGTTTAAGAGGCAAAGTGTTTCTGACACAAATAGAATGCTTCTTCAATTAATTTGATATATGCATACATGTTCTACTGTCGGGGCTCGACTATTCTATATGGACACGGTTCATCTAACCGTTTGGCTCATTACAACATTTTCCTATTGAGGCCCTCTTAGGCATGAAGTGTTTTCCTTGAAAATACAATCTCCGAGGGGAATGCCCCCCAGTATTCGAGGTTAATTAAAAAGAGGCCTTGGATACTGTTGAGTTCTCCTTAGGTAGCACATAATTATTTCCTCGTTAAAAACCTTGCCGGTAAAACCCATTTGGGTCAAAATCCGAGCTAAGGAAAAAAGAGTGCGACATATGCTTTAAAACCTAAGGTCTTCATGTAAAAAGGACATCTCTGAGAGTGCGTATCTTCGATAGATTTGACCGAAAATCTATAACAAGTTAGCATTAAATTCAAATGGACAAAGAATAAATTCATACTTTAGCAGTAGTATCGTTTGAGTAACGATATGTTCCAGTTGTTTGGCAGTTGTTTGCCTTCTATTGTTCTAAGTTTGTAAGATCCTTTGCCGACAATTCTGAGGACTCGGTATGGTCCTTCCCAATTCGGGCCTAGTTTCCCTTCATTATGGTCTTGTGTGTTGAGGGTGAACTTTCGTAGAACTAAATCCCCAATTCCAAAGTGTCGAAGATTAGTCCTTCTATTGTAGTATCTTTTGATCCTTTACTTTTGTGCGGCCATCCGAACAAGCGTTGCTTCTAGCCTTTCATCTAATAACTCGAGGCTATTATTCATAGCCTCGTGATTTGACTCCTCCGCTGCATGTCGAAACCTGGAGCTGGGTTCTCCAACCTCGACGGCGATGAGGGCCTCAAAACCATATACTATAGAAAATGGGGTGGCCCCCGTGCTGGACTTTGATATCGTCTGATATGCCCGAAGGACCTCAGGTAGAACTTTTCTCCATTTTCCTTTTGCATCGTCCAATCTTTTCTTCAAGTTCTAAATGATAGTTTTATTTGTTGACTCACACTACCATTTTTGGTTGGATGATATGGTGTCTATAAAATCCTCTTTATTTTGCATGCCTCGAGGAACTCTTTCACCTTGCTGCCGATTAATTTTTTTCCATTGTCATGCACAATCTCGGCAGGTATCCCGAACCGTCATATGATGTGGTCCCAAATGAAGTCGATAAATTCTTTTTCTCTGATCTTATCAAAGGCCTGTTCTTTCTCCCATTTAGAAAAATAATCGGTCATAAATAGAATAAATTTAGCTTTACCTGGGGCCGTTGGCAACGGGCCAACTATATCCATCCTTTATTTTATGAAAGGCCAAGGGGATAGGACCAGATGGAGCAGTTCTCTAGGCTGATGGATCATTGGTGTGCATCATTGACACTTGCCACATTTTTTGACAAATTCCTTAGTATTTTTTTCCATGCTATCCCAGTAGTAACCTGCACTAATAACTTTGCAAACCAAGGACTCAATGCCAGAATGATTCCCACAAGTGCCTTCGTGGTTCTCTCGAAGGACATAATCAGTGTACCCGGGCCCCGAATATACTGCTAATGGCCCATTGAACATTCTCCTATGCAATGTTCCATACTCATCTAATGCAAACCAAGAAACTTTGACTCGTAGGGCCCTCGATTCTTTATGGTCTGATGGGAGTTTTCTGTTTTTCAAATAGTCAATATACTTATTCCTCCAGTCCAATGTTAGACTTTTTGAATTTATCTCGGCGTGACCCTCTTCTAACACAGACCTTGATAATTGGACAATGGCCCTCGAGAAGATGTCATCTTCTTCGATCGAATATCCTAGATTGGCAAGCGTATCGGCCTCGCTGTTTTGCTCTCGAGGCACATGCTCCAGAGTCCACTCCTTGAAATGGTGCAAAGTTACCTGTAGCTTATCCAAGTACCGTTGCATTCTATCCTCTCAGACCTCGAAACTTTTGTTTACTTGGTTTACAACTAGTAGAGAATTGCATTTGGCCTCAATGATTTTTGCTCCTAATCTTTTAGCTAGCTCAAGACCTGCAATCATATCCTTATGCTCGACCTCATTTTTAGTTAATATTGGAGCTTTAATAGACTGCCTAATGATATCACCGGTGGGTGCCTTCAAGATACTGCCAAGCCCGAACCCTTTTACGTTTTAGGAACCATTTGTGAAGAGGTCTATACCCCCGATGTTGCACCAGAGCTTAACAAAAGTTCTTTCTCTATTTGGGGTACGAGAGTCGGCATGAAATTGGCCACGAAGTCAACAAGGATTTGAGACTTGATAGTCGTTCGGGGTTGATACTAGATATCGTACCCGCTAAGCTCAATTGCCCATTTGGCCAATCGGCCCGATAGTTCAAGCTTATGGAAAATATTTCGCAAATAATACACATATAGGGTGACATTGAAAGTATGGTTTTAGCTTTCGAGATGCGCTTATCGATGCAAGTGTTAATTTTTCTAATAGAGGGTACCTAGTTTCAGCATCTTCAAGAGTATGACTTATGTAATAGACAGGAAATTGCGTAACTTGCTCTTTTCAACCCAGTAACCAGTTACCGCTATCTCCGATACTACCAAGTAGGGATAAAGACTTTCATCTATCTTCGAGGTGTGAAGCAAAGGCGGGCTCGACAGATACCGCTTTAACTCTTCTAAGGCTTGTTGGCATTTCGGGGTCCATGAAAAATCCTTCTTCTTTTTTAGAAAGGAAAATAAACGGTGACTTCGATCTGATGACCTTGAAATGAATTGGCTTAAAGTAGCTATTCGACCCGTTAACCTTTGCACCACTTTCACGCTATCCACGACCATGATATCTTCGATGCCCTTGATTTTATCAGGGTTAATATCGATACCATGATTTGACACCATGAAGCCAAGGATTTTGCCCAAACCGACATCGAAGGCACATTTCTCTGGGTTAAGCTTCATGTTGTACTTCCTCAAGATTTCAAATATTTCCTGCAAATGAGCTAAATGGTCCTCTGCACGTAGAGACTTAACCAAACCGTCATCAATATAAACATCCAATGTTTTACCTATCTGTTCTTCAAACATTTTGTTAACTAAATGTTGGTACGTTGCTCCTGTATTTTTAAACCCGAAGGGCATGACGTTGAAACAATAAGTTCCAAATTTAGTAATGAATGAAGTGTTTTCCTGGTCTTCCAGGTTTATTTGAATTTGATTTTACTTGGAGTAGACATCAAGAAAAGTTAAGGTCTCGTGGCCAGCCGTGGCATCGATCATTCGGTCGATGTTCAACAGCGTGAAAGAATCTTTCAGACATGATTTGTTCAAGTTATTATAGTCTACACACATCCTAATCTTGTTTCCCTTTTTAGGGACTACTACTACGTTGGCTAACCACTCGGGGTACTTTACCTCCTGAATGGATCCTATTTTAAGAAGTTTGGTTACCTTATCTTTTATGAAGACATATTTTACCTTGAACTGAGGTCTCCTTTTTTGATTCACCGATTTGAACCTAGGATCGATGCTTAACTAATATGTGGTGATTTCTGGCAGAATCCTTGTCATATCTAAATGGAACCAAGCAAAACAATCCATATTATCAATAAGAAATTGAATGAGTTTTTTCCTAAGTTTGGGGATTAATCCCGTTCCCAGGTATACCTTGCTCTCGGGCAGATATTCGATAAATATGACCTGCTCAAGTTCCTCAATAGTTGACTTGGTTACGTCGGACTCTTTAGGAACGACGAAGGTTCGAGGAATAAGGAAGTCCTCTTCGTCTTCGATTATCCATTGTTCCGACTCCACCAAGCCTGGTATAACGACCCAACTGGCTGTCTTGAGTATTTGCACTTTGCTCGGTGATTTAGAGCTGAACTCTATGTTTTGAAGCCTTTATAGCCTCATTCTAGCTTTCCATCACTTGCATGCATAGTACGGGTATCGACCCGGGAGGCTTATATGAAAAAAATTGATAAAAACAAGATTTTTTGCCTAAAAAGTTAATTTTAGTTTATTTCAGTCAATGTTTTGAGTAAATGGACCTAGACCCATGTTTTAGCGGTCACGGTGGGTCCGTATTGACGTATGGGATCTGGGCATATGCCCGGAATCGCATTCAGAGATCCCTAGCTTTAGTTATGAATTTTCATTGAAAATTAAATGTTTGAAAAAATCTAATATTTTTAAGAATTGATTGAATGTTTGGCATTGTTGATACCGGGTGGGTATTTTGGTTTTGGATCCCGGTACAGGTCCAATATAATATTTTTGACTTATCTATGAAATTTGGTGGGAAACGGAGTCGGTTTGACGTGATTCAAACGTCCGGTGGTTAAAATAGAGATTTCAAAGCTTTTTTGAAAATTTCATTTGATTTGGTGCCCAGTTCATAGTTCTGGATGTTATTTTGGCAAGTTTATTGCCCGAACTAGTTTGTATGATGTTTTTAGACTGGTGTGCACCTTTGGTTTTGAGTCTCGAGGGGCTTGGTGTATTTTTGGATCATTGGTTGAGAGACTAGTAAAATTAAAAAACTTGAGAGTTTGACCATGGTTAATATTGGGTTAACACGACCTCTTTTGAGTGTAGCATGTTTTATGATTAAAATTCATATATGGTTTGTGTTCGGGAGGTTCCGGATGAGTTTCAGAGTGGTTTCGGATCATTTTGGAGAAGCTCAGGTTTTGCTGGTTTCTGGTGCGACACTTTTCATTCGCAATTGCGAACTTTCTTTGGCAATTGCGAAAACACTGTTCATCCACAATTGCCAACCATTTATGGCAATTGCGAGAATAATGTTCATTGGAAATGAGAAGTTTTGTTCGCAAATGCGACATCTGCAGCCTATTAAGTGTTGACAATTCCTAGTTTTTGATTCATTTTTTCATTTATTGTACACTAGCTTCGAGGTGAGGCAATTTTGAGAGGGGATTTTCATGCCAGATCATTGATCGTCATTGGCTAGATTGAGTCGAGCGGAGGAAAATTTATAGAGGAAAAGGCTAAGTTGAGTGTTGAGTTAGCCGGATCGAGGTAAGTGTTTTGCCTAGCTCTATTGAGGGAATTTTTCCTCCTATTTGTAATTGTTTGCTACATGCGGGGGTGATACATATATGAGGTGACTAATATATATGTATGTGCCTGGGTTAATCATGCTCGGGGGGTGAATTATGTTATATTTGTGTTTGTAGAATTTTGTGACATTCTGCTTAATGCCTTGTTTGACTCTTAGATACTAAGGACATAATATTAAATGATAGAAATCAAGACTTAGTTTGCTATTACTTGATAAAACTTGATGGAAATTGTAAGAATACATTGATTTTCTAATTCGGTCGTCTTTATGTGAAATCTTACTACATTACTACAACCGAATATTTTGAGATGCTAGGCTCTATACTTGTGATGTGGATCATTTATGAGATTTGTAGAAGTATTTGAATAATACGGTTCTTTAGGGTTGTTTAATCATTGTTGACTTGGAAAGTTATGATTTGGAATGTGTTTGGAATGTCCGTTTAAGCCCTCTCCTTGATGTTATTTGTGCTTCCTGCCTTATTTGTCATTGATACTCATATGCTTGGTAAGAAAGAGTGTAAAGTACGAAGGGTGATGGCGTGCCATATTACTGAGAGTAAAAGCACGAAAGGTGATGGCGTGTCATATTATTGAGAGTAAAAGCATGAAGGGTGATGCCGTGCCATATTATTGAGAGTAAAAACATAAAGGGTGATGTCGTGCCGCATTATTTAGAGTAAAAACACGAAGGGTGATGCTGTGCGATATCATTTGAGAGTAAAAGCGCGAAGGGTGATGCCGTTCTATTTCATTTATATTGTTATATTTGTATGTTATGGTGAGGTCATGCCACGAAGGGTGTTTACGTGCAGGTGAGGACGAGGGACATGCATTTTGATGTGATATCTATTTCCCGTGTATGCGATTGTGCCCTTACCTTGAGCTGTTATTGTTGTATTTACATATTTGGGGTGACTTGTTGTTATTGTCCTGTACTTGACCTTTATCTCGATTGTTGTTGCAATGCCTATGTCTTTTACTTGCTTTTATAATATCCATGTATATTTCTGCTTTTATATTATATGCTTTATCTATTTTGTTGCACTTCTATATAAGCTTTCCACTATGCTAGCCATTCATGCCCTTATTAATTTGTAAAGAACATATGTTTTCCTCTTAATTGTTATATTTGTACTTACGCCTCCAACATGATAGTTAATTGAAGTTGATATTTCATGTTTTCCATTTGTTGTTGTTACTCACGTGCTTTGTTCTTTACTGTGGCCCACATGTATATCCTTGTCCACAGTTGCTACTTGCATATTTCCTACTTAGAAGTTCCTATTATTGTGTTCTTCTGATATGGTTGGTTCTATTATACGGTCACTTGGGAAAGATGAGTTAAACACATGAAGGGTGTTGCCGTGCTAATTGAATTGTTACATAATTTCATTTATACATGGTGAGGATGAGATAAAAGGACGAAGGGTGTTGTTGATATTTTTGACATGTATCTCATACCAGGAAAGATCGTAAATATTCTTTTGTGGTTCTTTACAGTATTCATTGTCTGACTCGCCAGGTTGTATTTGAGACTTTTATCCGTTCTACTTTGAACTGCTTTACAGTTAATCTAGTACAGGTTATTTAAATAAGCATCTTTTTAACAAAAAGCCTCATCACTACTTCAGCAAGGTTAGACAAAATATTTACCATTACATGGGGTCGATTGTACTGATATTACACTTTTGCACGTTTCGCGCAGTTTTTCGAGCGGAGTTGCTAGTGCCTTCGGGTGCTAATTCGGAAGATGTTCATGCATTTTGATATAGCTGCCACTGGTTCTTGGTCATTTAATTTATTGCAAATTTGTTTATGTAACCTTCAAATAGAACGTGTATTTATTTGTATCAGTTTTGAAATTCCAATCTTCGATGCTCGTGATTCATACTACCTGGTCTTGGTAAATTTGTAAATGTTCACTTATCTATTTTCTACTCTCTTATAATCTCAGTTGAATTATATTTTTCTGTTAGTTGTCTTATCTAGCGTGTTGAGTTAGGTGCAATCACGACTTGTGGTTCTTAATTCGTGATAGATGGGGTTGTGATTGATGTTTAGCCGCTTGCTTATCTTCGACACTTGATTTCTCCGAGGTCAGGGGCACTTCCTCGATTGCAAACATATCTTTTGCAACATGCTTCTCCCCATATACTATTTTGACTCTTTCCTCCATCGAGAACTTCATCATCTAGTGGAGTCGAGGGTACTTCTCTCATGTTGTGTATCCACGGTCTCCCGAGGAGTGCGTTATAACTCATGTCACTTTCGATGACATGGAACTTTGTATTTTGTATGGTCTTGGCTACGTTTACTAGCAAGATAATTTCTCCCTTATTCGTTAAAGCCATTCAGGACCCAGGATGCAGGTACAATCTGATCTTATATGTCGAGTTATTCCACGATCCTTGATTTGATTATGTCTGCTGAGCCACCTTTTGCTTCCTTGTCATAAAATGACAAGATTTCCTCGAGCACATAGCCCCGAGTTCGTTTTTCCTTGGTGATTGACATTTTGGTGCGCTTGAATTCAGGTCGTTGAGAGACGTCAACTCGTCCAATGATCATGTGGATCACATGCTGTGGTTCTTCTAGCTCGTTTTTCTTTGCATCTCTCTCCCTGAAGTTATTCTTAGCCCAATCACTTAGGAATTTTCGAAGGTGGCCCTTGTTGACCCAGCCACTTCTTCCCTTATCTACATGCAATCTTCCATTCTATAACCATGTATGCCGTGATGCTTGCACATTAAGTTTAGGTTTCTTTGAGAAGGATCGGTTTGTATTGTCCTGGGTCACTTGTTGTCTTTGATTCTCCCAATAGCTGAGATAATCCATGATGCATCTATGCTGAAGTTGTACTCTGATAATCAAGGAGCCTCACCGGGGTCAATGTGCTTGTCCAACCCACTCTTGCTCATGAGTCCCCGAGAACTTTGGCCTTGATTATTTCTTCGAACGCTCCGAGGAGTGTTACGGCTCAGGCTGCTATTTCTTCGGTCAGTATATGGCTGATACCGTTCTTTGTTGAATCTAGATCCTCGATCTATGTACCTCAGGGGTTTGGCTGCAGACCTGTTAGGATGAACTAAACCCGAGGGGGCTCCCAATTGATCGTCTTCGACCCTGATTTTTGACTGGTAACAGTTGTGCACATCCGACCATGTCACCGCTGGATATTCGATCAAGTTCTACTTTAATTGTCGAGATGCAATCGAGCTACTTTCATTCAAACCCTGCATAAAGCCCTGTACCACCTAGTCATCGGAGACCGAAGGCAATTCCATCCTTTCCATCTGAATCCTGGACACGAACTCCCTTAGCATCTCATTGTTCCTTTGCTTTATTTTGAAGACATCGAATTTTCTTGTGGCCACCTTTATCGCCCTGACATGGGCTTTAACAAATGTGTCTGCTAGCGTGGCAAATAAGTCAATACAGTTAGGAGCTAAGTTGTGATACCAAATCATAACTCCTTTTGAGAGTGCTTCTCCAAAAGTTTTCAACAACACTGATTAAATTTCATCATCATTCAAGTCATTTACTTTGATCCCACAAGTGTACGAATTAATATGCTCGTTGGGGTCGATTTTCTGTTATGCTTAGGTATATCGGGCATGCAAAATTTCTTAGGGATGGGCATTGGAGCCACGCTCTGAGGGAATGGTTGTTATAAGTCTCCACCTTTTTATTGTTATCCTCAATTTTTTTTTCTCCGGACTCGATCCTTTTAGTGAGCTCTTTCAGCATTTCCATAATAATGTGGTCAGTCCACGAGTCATTTCCATTTGGCCCTTCGGGCATTGGTTCAGCGCGTCGGTTGTTCACGTATTCAGCTACACTCAAGGTCTTATTCTGACGTTGAAGTTGAGCGATGGCGATTCGTTGAGCCTGCAACATCTCAAATATCATTAGGAGGGTAACTCCTCTATCTCTTGTTCTTGGCATTCCTTGGTCCCCGGTCGATCATCTTTTCGTACGCTCCATTCGGGGTCTGTGCCGAGGCTAGTGTTTATAGCAATATGAGAACCGACATCATCTGGATCCATGTTTGACACTTCCCCATGGTTTATCGGTGGGATACCGACCCCTACATTATTTTTTTCTCCAAGACCCTCATTGTTAAGAACATGAGTGTTTTGTGTGCTAGACATACGTAATCCCGAGAATAAAAAGACCTTGATAAGAAAAAGTGTAAATATAATGTGTGTAATGAGAATCAGTAAAGAAATAATCACTATTATCTTTAGCCCCACGGTGGGCGCCAAACTATTTACCTTGAAAAATACGAGTAACAATTAAATTTGATTTATAGTTTTAAAGATATGTGATTTAGTTCAATACCAATTAGTAATCAAGAAATATGAAATAGGAATGGAAAATGGGTAAGCGAATCAAAGCAATAACACTTGATAGTGATGAACTCGATATGGCTAAGAGCGATAAAGTAAGAAAAATAAAATAAGAACAATAGAGACAAAAGACAATGCTGATGAACAACAAGAGAAAAGGTAGAGAATATATTTCTAAGTAAAAGATGATATTACAAATTATTAAGGTCCCCTTTATATAATAGAGGAACCTTAAAGAAGGAATATTTCCATTTACAGTAGGGAATATTCTTATTACAGCCGTCTAATCGCCTAGTACGGAATCGAACAATCTTATTCCGGGATTCGTGCCACGACCTTGGGGACGCGGCTGGAATCGAGTTTTCTTTGGTACAAATCCGTAACGGTACTATTTCGGAGTTGGGCATATTCGGGCCTGGTATTCCTCATACTCATATTCCCAGACATTGCCCTTTGTATTCGAGCTTGATTTTGGTCCACTGGTCTCAAATCTCAACCTCCCCCGAACTCGAGCCCATGATGGACCCTTGAGCCCAAAAATCGGGGGCATACGATTTTGACCGCATATAAACATAGTTGATTATGCCCAACTATGTCTTATAAAAAGGATTAAATGGTCGCTACAAAAATAATTCAGTTCAAGAGTTCGGAATCGAATTACATAGGGAACTAACCTATTTGCTACAACTTAGCAGTATCACTAATAATAAGCTCAGATAACTTTCAGAGTTCAAGATTTGATTTGTCAATTAACAAAATTACTTAACTAAGAAAAAATGACAATAAAAACTATCAACTAGCAAGAACGAGATTGAATCAAGAATAAAAAGATCTAGGGTTACGATTTCCCTAATTACCAGATTAATTTCAAACACATTAGCTATAATCTCGCTGCAACTCCCTCTAATGATAATAAGTTCTTGTTCATCGCAATTATCTCTAGATCAATTACGCCACTACAAGAGAAGTGATTTTTAGCGAGAAAAAATCGAGTCATTAAAAGCCCAAATATGGTCGCTATAAGTCATTAACAACCGGGCAGAAACTGGTCCTCACCAGTCACTAAATGCGCTATCGTTAAAAGTTAGCGACGAATTGGAGTTCGGTCATTAGAGATTCTTTAGCGACGATATATTTTATGATCGTTATACTTACTCTTTTGTGACCAAATTTTCCCCTTTGATTTTTCATCCGGTCGTTGAAGCTCTTTAAAAACAATCCCAAATTCAATTACTGTAATTACTTTTAGCGATCGAAGTTTCCTTTCATTAATTTTATATTACTTTTAATGATAATATTTTAAACGACCAATTTTTTCCGCTTATACCTGTTTAACAATTTGACAATCTAATCATTAAATTATTGTAAAGACCATATTTTCCTTCGTTTATATGAAATTTTAATAAATGCAATTAGATAATTCATAAATGTTTCCTTGTATTTTCGCAATATCATTCATTGTTCCATATACTTATACACACACATCAGAAAAAATAATAAATAACACATGTATTAACATGTCAATTAGAAAGATATAATAAAATAACATTTTACTATAATATATACCCATCTGTATGACTTTCTGATGATCAAATTCTAACAGAGAGAAAATCAAATTGTAACACATGTATAAATGACAACATTCCTATAGAATAGCCAAGAAAGATATAAAATGCAATATGCATCAACTTCCTTTGTCCTTTCTTCAATGACATCTTCATATGTCAAATTTTTTACCTGTCAAAAGAACAAGCTCATGTCAGTTTACTAAAAACTTCTCTAACTATTTATTTTAAAAAATAAATGAATAAATTTAATCACCTTGTTAATTGAACAATTGGATCAAAATCAAACTTGACGATTATAAATCTAAAGCATAAGACACATTTTTTTCTGGAATTCAAATAACCTTGATTTAAAAGTCCCAAACATGGTGAAAGAGAAAGCTAATAATAATAAATGTATAATCATGGGGCATAACTGTGCAAAAAATGAATAAGCAGGATAAGAACAAACAACTTGGCCAATAACAAAGAAGGAGACGACCAAGAAGAGTTGTTCAAGAATGGAGATCAAAAGAAGAAAATGTTGAACAGAGTAATATTTCAACAACATCAGCCAGTGAAGAAAAGTGAAGAACATGATAGAGAAAACTCACTAGAGATGCAACAAATCAGAAACAAATACGTTGAGGACAACATGGTAAAGGGACAAATGAAGCCAACCCACAACATTCCTAAGAGAGGGAAGGCTTTGATCACTGAACCGACTAGGAGTGTGTGGTTTTGAGGCTTCAAAAATAGCAGAACATGTAATCGAGAAGACAAAACCACCATATCACGGGGGATAATCCTCTTAATCAATGACATGGGTGTATAGGTCCAAATTTGATCGACCACGGCCTATAGCGAGTATGACTCGTGATCTAAAACCTATGATTCAGCACAGGGGTATGACCGAGAGGTGGAAGGAGTGACACCATCGTATTAGCATTGGATTTGGCATTGTAGATAGTCCTTAATTCGTTGCCCCCACGATTAAGGGAATTCTCTCAATATATAAGAGGGATTCGAGCCTTGTAAGGAGGACAGAGTTTGGAATATACAAAATTATTATCTCTCTCTACTATTACCTCTCTATTATTCTTCTCTCTCTCTACCATTATCATCCTAGAGTTTATTATCTTCGGCTAAGATTTACCTCTTCATCTTTGATTAATTTGCTTAAAAAGAACTTAAAATCTTTTGAGTCAAATAATTTGGCACCGCCTATAAGGATTTTCATAGCCGAAATCATAGTTCACATCTAGTTTCTTAAAAGTGAGGACTACCATTCTTCAAACCCCATAAAAAACTAACAATGGCGGAGAAAGAAGCAAGGCTGAAGATGATAGCAGATGTCTCAAACAACCTCTTAAACTCCCTCAATGAAGCCGGTAGAGAAGACACCAATAATACAACACCAAGAGATACACCGGAGGGGGAGATCTCACCCTCTCCACACAAAGATCTGACGGTCTTGCGCGAAAGGGGAGCTTCCAGGTCCACGACGAGGGAAACACCACCAGCAATCAAAAAGCTACTGGAGGAGTGGTTGACAAGTGCTTTGAATAACATGCTCAAAAAACCACCTCAAGGAAATGTTGAAGACTTACCGACGGCAAAAATCGCAGCTACCATCGGCGAGCCAGGCACTATGAGAACGAGCAACACCCGCAATGTCATTGACGCAAGCGACGATGCACTCATGACCATCCTAAAGAAAATGGAAGAGATGGAAAACAAGGACAAAGCACTCCGTGATCAAATGAAGGAGCACCTGGAAAGGGTTGACAAAATACCTGGCACCCCTAAGCTACTACCAAAACGTGATGTGGGCCGATTCGTCGAACAACCCTATAGCGAGGGAGATGCTCCTCACCCCACCCCAAAAACATTCAAAAATGCTGCCATACTTGAGAATATACGACGAGACCATAGATCCAGAGGATCATCTAATTCATTACATCACTGCGGTAAAGGGCAATGACCTGTCAAAAGAACAAGTGCCATATCCGCTGCTAAAAATGATCGGCGAGACTTTGACAGGAGGAGCATTAACATGGTACTCCTAGCTAGCAGCACGATCGATATCAAAATTTGAGAAGATGGCGGATAAATTGGCCACAGCTCATGCAGGGGCGAAGAAAGCTGAAGCTAGGGTCAACGACATCTTCGCCATCAGGCAAATGGCGGGTAACGGACTTCGAGACTTCTTGGCCCGATTCAATAGAGTAAGGATGGGCCTGTCGAATGTGTCAGAAGGAATGGCGGTATCGGCCTTCCAAAATGGGTTAAACAAGAACGGATCAAAAGCAACCAGAAAATTGCTCTACAGACTCATTAAGTACCCTCCCCACCATATGGGAAGAAATTCATAACGCCTACTGCGCCGAGGTAATGGCAGGTGAAGATGAACTAAACGGTCTGACTCAGCGACTAACATCAGTTCAGATCGAGGCAAGAAAAGATTGATGTAACGATGGGCGAAGGGATCAACCCCCACATTTCAATCGAGAAAAGCATCAACCTTATGTCAGAACATCTAACCCGCCTCCTTCAAGGCATACAGATGTCGTGCTACAACACACTGCACCCTTTTGAAATGAAAGAGGTATCCCTCCACTGTTATATGCTCATAACTTTTGTGTTTCCCCTTCAGAGATAGTGTACGAACTGGAGAAGTTGGGAACGAAAGTGCAATGGCTACAAAAAATGAAATCAGATACAAGCACGAGAATGTCAAACATCCTCAGCGAATTCCATTAGGAAAGAGGACACAAGACCAAAGATTGCATAGGCCTACGGTAAGAAGTGGTCAGGATGTTGAACCAAGGGTACCTGAAAGAACTGCTCAGTGATAAAGAAAGGGCCAACTTTGCCAAATAACGTGACCCATCTCAAGGACCTCCAAAGCCACCATCATCGGCGCATAACATAGATATGATCATTGGTGGTGGCAACGACTCGATAATCAACCATGTGAAGTTCACCACCATGCACAAACTCAAACAGACGGTTACCCTTGAACGGTATGATGACCTCGAAGACAGTATCATCTTCGAAAAGTCAGATGCTGACTGTTTGTCTTTCCCTCATTATGATGATTTGGTTATAACATTACACATCACTGATATAGATGTAAAAAGAATCATGGTAGATGAAGGAAGCGACATGTGGATTATTCACCCGAGAGTTCTCACGCAAACGAGGCTCAAGGATAAAATAATTTTAACAATGCAGTAGAGCGGACATCCAGCGAAATAGCGCTGCCAGTCTTAACAGGGAGAGTCACGCTGGAAACCGCTTTCCATGTCATGAACTAGGAAACAACCTATAACGCCATCATAGGATGCCCATAGACACATACCATGCGAGCCGTCCCCTCAAGCTTCTATTAAGTGATCAAATTTCCCACCCCGTGGGGAATATTCAACATCTGAGGTGAACCGCGTACCGCCTAGGAATTATATCAGATCGCCCAAGATTGCACACATACCAAACAACTGAAAGGTGCAAGTGCGGAGGCATAGCAATCAGCCATGTCGGGAACTAAACCCGACCCGCCAACAGAGGCCATTAGACACCTAGACATCATAGAGGCTTGTAAGGCAACTATAGAGGACCTCGACCCAGTCTAGTTGGATGATGCCGACAACGCAAAAAAGGCCTATATCTGGTTAAACCACTCAGAGCCAGGTAAGTGTCGTGAATTTTGGACTAACAACGCCGATTTGTTTGCCTTTTTCCACTCAGATATGCCGGGAATTCCAAAGGACATCAACACTCATTGGTTGAATGTTGACCCACTCTATCTGCTGGTACGACAAGCAAGGAGAAAATTTGATGCCGCAATCAACGAAGCAGTCAGCGAAGAGGTGGACAAATTAGTCACCAACGGTTCCATCAGAGAATCGAAATACCCTAAATGGGTTGCCAACGTGGTCATGGTAAAAAAGAAGAACGGGAAATGGCGAATGTGTGTGGAATTCACCGATCTAAACAAAGAATGACCAAAAGACTCCTTCCCGCTACCCCATATCGATCGACTAATTGATGCGACAACAGGGCACGAACTGCTGAGTTTTTTGGACGCCTACTCCAGTTACAACCAAATTCTAATGGCCGAAGAAGATCTGGAAAAAAAGACTTTCATCACTCAAAAAGGATGTCTACTAGAGGTTAGTCACCAAAATGTTCAAGGAACAGCTCGGCAAGACAATGGAGGTCTATATCGATGATATGCTGTTAAAGTCGGCAAAGAAGGAGGACTATATTAGCCATTTGAAAGAAACTTTTAAGATATTGAGGCGGTACGCCATGAAGTTGAATTCGGAGAAGTGCGCCTTCGACATGGCCTCAGGAAAATTCTTAGGTTTCCCCCTATCACAACAAAGGATCGAAGTCAAACCGGATCAAATCAAATCCATCGACACAATACCTGAGGTGCTGACCAGCAAAAAATAGGTACAGAAGCTAACAGGGCGAATAGTCGCCTTGTCGAGGTTCATTTCACGATCCTCGGACAGATGTCACAAATTCTTCAACTTACTAAGAAAAGACCACGAGCTGCAATAGAACGAGGAATGCATCGACGCCCTGAGGAAGCTAAAGACGTACCTATCCTCACCGCCACTATTCGTCAAAGCGAACCCAGGTGAGTGTCTACAGGTATATTTGACAGTATCCAAAGTCGCCATCAGTGCAGTCTTGGTCCGTAAAAATAAAGGTACGCAATCTCTTATTTACTATATTAGCAAAACCTTAATAGATGCCGAGACAAGGTACCCTCACGTCGAAAAACTAGCTCTGGCACTAGTCGTAGCTTCACGCAAGCTTAGACCATATTTTCTACGTCATCCCGTAAATGTATTAACAACCTTCCCCCTGAAAAGTATACTTCATAAACTTGGGCTCTCGGGTAGACTCGCCAAATGGGCAATAGAACTAAGCGAGCACGACATAACTTACCAACCGCAAACTGCCATTATGTCACAGGTGCTCGCCGATTTTGTCGCCGACTTCAAGGCAGAAATATTGCCCGAGGCGGAACAAGAAGCGCTTTGCGCTTCCGCATTTACTGACCTCTGGACCCTCTACACTAACGGTGCTTCGAGCGCCTCGGGATCGGGACTGGGACTCATCCTCGAAGTCCCCACGGGCAAAGTTATTTTCTAGTCCATACGATGCCTACACATGACTAACAACGAGGCCGAGTATGAGGCTATGATTGCAGGTCTGAAGTTAGCCCTTAAATACGGCGCCCGATGATTCATCCTCCACTACGACTCTCAACTCGTTGTAAATCAAGTCACCGGGACTTTCCAAATCAAAGAGCAGAGACTACAGAGGTATCAGTCAGAAATCCATAAACTATTGTCAGAGTTCGAGGAATGCCGCCTCGATCAGATCTCTAGGGCACAAAATATTGAAGCAGATGGCCTCGCCAAGTTAGCTGCGGCAACCAAAAATATTAACAAGGAAAACGTGGTGGCCCTCCTTCACTCAGCCATAGACCATGTTGAGGTACTTTCTATGAACCTGACTTGGGACTGGCACAACCGCATTGTGTCCTATTTACAGGATGGAACACTCCTGCAAGACAAAAAAGAAGCCAAGAAACTCTGGGTGCAGGCAGCTTGATACAGCCTGGTAAATCATGACCTCTACAAGAGAACATTTTGCGCGCCCTAGCCAAATGTCTTGGAGTGCACCAAACAAGGTAAGTACTAGAGGAAGTACACGAGGGTCACTACGGTGCCCATACAAGGAATCGCGCCCTCGTTCGATGCCTTATTCGCACCGGCTATTACTGGCCTACTATGAAAAAAGAAGTCGCGGACTATTTCCGGAGACGCTAGCAATGACAAAAGTACGCCCTTATGATACATCAAACAGGAGAATTCCTCCACTCCGTCACCTCTCCATGGCCTTTCATAGAGTGGGGGATGGACATAGTCGGCCCTCTACCAGCAGGACGAGGAAAGGTACGTTTTTTTTGTTTTAACTGACTATTTCTATAAATGGGTGGAAGCAGGAGCGTATGCTCAGATACGCGAACAGGAGGGCATTGCCTTTATATGGAAAAATATTATGTGCCGTTTCGGCATCCCCAAAGAAATTAGTTGCGACAGCGGGCCCCAGTTCATCAGAAAGAGAACGACTGAGTTCTTCAAAAAATAACACATCAAACGGATACTCTCCACGCCATATCATCCCGCTGTCGACGGCCAAGCTGAGTCCTCCAACAAAGTGATACTAAACATACTGAAAAAGAATCTCCAGGAAGCTAAAATGATATGGCCTGAACTACTACCTGAAGTATTATGGGCATATCAAACTACGCCAAAGTCTAGCACGGGAGAAATGCCCTACTCACTGGTCTACGGGACCGACGCAGTCATACCTGTCGAGGTTGGGGAACCTAGAGAATGATATGGCCCATGTGAGAATGATAGCCCAAAAGCAGCAAGTAGATAGATACTACAACAAGAAAGCTAATGTACGATCACTCAAAGTTTGTGACTATGTCCTCAAGGCCAAAACACTGGCATCAAAAGACCCGAATGAGGGAAATTTAGGAACAAACTGGGACGGACCATATAAAATCATAGCAGTAGCAAACAAAGGAGCATTCCACTTGGAAACAATGGAGGGAAAACTACTCCAAACAACTGGAACATCGCCAATCTCAAGTACTTCCACTTCTGAAAGGTGTCATCTTAGTCGTACTCTTTTTCCCTCACCCAAGTTTTGTCCCAATCGGGTTTTCTCGGGGAGGTCTTTAACGAGGCAGTGAAGGGGATACCCTGTGGATCGGAACATTGTTCATCACTTCGGCCCGTCGATACGATCTCTGGGTCAAAGTAATGAAGGGACTAGACAGTCCAATCTCTAATGTATGAACGGAATTCAATCTCCATTGTATGAACGGAATTCAATCTCTAATGTATGAACACAATTCAGTCTCCATTGTACGCATGAAATCTAAACTCTATCGTACGAAATGCAAATCTCATCGACACTAGTTCGTCCTTGTCCGAACCACGACGGGATACTACTTTGATGACAGTCTAAGTAACATCCTAATGGCCAAGGCCATCGATATTAGTTCGAACTTGTTCGAACCATGACGAGATACTACTTCGACGTCAGTCAAAGAAACATCCCAATGGCCAAGGCCATCGACTTTTATTCAACCTCGTTCGAACCACGACGGGATACTACTTCGACGAAAGTCGAAGTAACATCCTAACGACCAAGGCCATCAAAATTAGTTTGACCTCGTTCAAACCACGACTGGATACCACTTCGACGAAAATCGAAGCAATATCCTAATGGTCAAGGCCATTGACACTAGTTCGACCTCGTTCGAACCACGACGGGATACTACTTCGATGACAGTCGAAGTAACATCCTAATGGCCAAGGCCATCAATATTAGTTCGACCTTTTTCGAACTACGATGGGATACTACCTCGACGACGGTTGAAGCAACATCCCAATGGCCAAGGCCATAGACATTAGTTTGACCTCATTCGAACCACGACAGGATATCACTTCGACGACAGTCGAAGTAACATCCGAACGGCCAAGGCCATCAATATTAGTTCGACCTCGTTTGAACCACGGCGGGATACTACTTCGAAGACAGTTGAAGTAACATCCTAGTGGCCAAGGCCATCAACATTAGTTTTATCTTGTTCAAACCACGATAGGATACTACTTCGACGAAAGTCGAAGTAACATCCTAATTGCCAAGGCCATCGACATCAGTTTGACCTCGTTCGAACCATGACGGGATACTTCTTCGACAACAGTTGAAGCGACATCCTAATGGCAAAGGCCATCAACATTAGTTCAACCTCGTTCGAACCACGACGGGATACTACTCCGATAATAGTCGAAGCAACATCCTAATGGTCAAGGCCATCGAAATTGCTTCAAACTCATTCGAACGATGACGAGATATCGTTTCAACAGTAATAGAAACAACATCCCAATAGAGACTAAATGTCATGCGATAAAAAAAGGGAAAAATGATGAACATACAGTGATAAAAGTAAAGTTTATGTTACAATAAAAATATTATGTACATTCGTCCCTACGGACAGGCCCCGGTATGAACCACGTCCAAAAATTACCAAGCAAAAAATAAATGTACAAACTAAAACTACACGTCGTCTCCAGCAGGATAGGCATCTTCATACCACAAATCCAAGTCAAGGGGGTTCACGTCATCAGAAGTTTTACACCCTCCCAATCGGGAGTGTTAGGGTCGTACCCACATGACTCACGAGTTGTACGTGCTTCAGTATGCATTGCCTGAACCTCCGCCTCTATCGCCTGTCCCTCGACACAAAAATCCTAATATACATTGAGCCGAACCTCAACATAGACCCACAACTCGTAAAAGCGACGAGGATAGCCCTGACCGGCGGAAGGACGAGATATGGAGGGTCGAGAATGATGATTTGTTTCCATTTCCCCTTGAAATACAGCCAACTCCGCCTCTAACTCCCCAATACGCCTTTCACACTCTGCGACTGGATGACCGGAGGCTTCCTTTTCCCCGACGAGTTCCGACCTGAATATGCGGAGGGTATCATCCAAAGAGACCGTCCCAAAAATGGCAGCAGCCAACTTGTCGGCATTGGCATTTAACTCGCCCTTAAGTTCGTCAATCTCCACCATTTTAGCACTCAACTCGACATTTAAGCCAGCCACCTTCAGCTGTAGGTCGGCATTCTCCGCCATTACCCCTTGACTCAGCTCAAGTTCATCTTCCCTCACCTTAAGAAGGGCCTCCAATTCGCTGTTACGAGCGATAGCCCTCACAAGCTCCTCGTCCCACTCCTTCAGCTCCTCTATACTACGCTCCTATTGGTCCTCCCACTGCTTAAGTCCCTCGCGGAACACCTTGAACTCGAGATCCTATTGATAGATGTCGGACATCGCCTGGTGCTTAGCACGGTACTAATGGTATTTGGACGACATCTTCTTGCAGAGGCCCGTCCTTCTTCTGTCGCAGCGATCTCTCTCCACCTCTAGGACGAGGGTCTAAAAAAAGAAAAGCAAAGTTAGAAAAATATGGGATTACCACACCAACCACATGACAAAAAGGAAGGAAAAAGGAACATACCTGCAAGGCCATACCGGCAACCTTACGAGACAACTTCGCGTCACTCATCACCCCAAGCGTCTCACTTTCAGGAGTGGCACATAAGGGGGAAAGGGACGATGCAACCTGCTCCTATTAAGTAACAAGTTGTAACTTCCCAAAATTATCAAGTGACGGTCAGACACATCCGTCCTCACTTCCACATGGGTATGGCAACCTAAAAACTCATCCACGTCCTCCAGGGCGATATCAAAGCCCGATCCATCCTCCTCCACATGAGGTCCTCTGACATTGGACGATGCTCCCCCTTCAGTGGAACAAACTGAACTAGCTCCCCGTCCAACTCTCTCCACTCGAGGCAACCTCCCCTACAGAATGGCATCAGCCATAAACACGGGCACTAGAGCCGTCCGAGATGTGCCACTTCCATCACCCTCAGTAGCCACACCCTTTCCCAGCTCCAACCTCCTCATTATTCTGTCTAACAGCTCGTCACCATTAGAAGATTCATCGACGGGATGTGTGGCTGGTGCCAACGAGGCTTCTTCTATCACGGCCGCAATCCTAGATGTGTCCCCCTGTTGATGGAGTAAAGGACGATCTTCCCTGACCAACTCACATAAAATATAGTGAGTGTCTGTGGTAGCAACATGTCGCCTAAAAGCTGGGACTGGTGCCCTCCACCTGGAAGCTCCTCGACCTGTCGCCACGGAGAATCATACGGTTAAGCGGAGTCATACGACTAGCATGGTGATAAGCAAAAAACTTACCTGAAGAAACCTTAGGGCCATAATGTTGTATGAAGGAAGACCAAGTTCGAGTCTCCTCTGCATGGGGCAGAAAGCCAGTGACCCAGTTCTTGAGATCGATAAAGGGTTGAGGCGGACGAGCCATAGCTACAATACAAATGACCATAAGTTACAATAATTGTGGAAGACGGGGAAGCTCAATGAACTAAGATACTTACGAGCTTCATTCCACCGCTCTGGGAATCCAGCAGGGTTAAAGGCGACATGCTCGGTCATGACGAAAAAGTACTTATGCCAAAATTTACGGCTTGCCCGGTCATCCATCACGACCTCCAGCCCTTTCGTACCACGAAGTCTCAGGTGCACCATGGTTCCCCTAAGGAAACCAAGTGAAAATAAATGCAGAAGATGATGAACGGAGACGTCGCATTCTGCCAATTCCCCGTACTTAGCCAACAACAGAAGCACCTTGAGTGTGTACTGTGTAAGCTTAGCCGGGCAAATATGATAAAACCTGTAGAACTCGTCCGCTAGAGGAAAGAGAGAAAGGGTGTAGCCGATCACAAAAGGGTTTTGTAGAAAGCACAGAACCCAGGCCTGTGGATGTCAACATAGTCTCCCACCGCCAAAGTCATCTCTACATGGGCAAGAATACCGTATTTTACGCCAAGGGCATCGAGGTGAGTTTGATTTGTCTCAGCAAACATAGGGTTCGGAGTAGGGGCGGGTCCTTGAGGAAATCATTCCGAGACAGGGGATGCCTTGGTAGTAACGCCTCCACTGTAAGAGGGTTGTCACCCTCTTGTACCTCCACCTCTCCGCTGTTAGAAAGAGGTGCTGCGTTCGACGGAGCGGCCTCAGGAACCTCTTCGTTAACACAACAAGATCTCGGCATGATTTTTTTAGAGGAAGTAAGCTATGCAAATGGAGTGAAAGAAAGGAGAAATTCCGGTCTAGAACGGAAACGAAGAAAATATGAAAGCAGAAGAAGAAGTCCGGAAATTATCAAGAATGGACAAAGTTTTTCAAAGGAATCGAACCCTTAATCTATTTATAGGGTTGGGTGACGCCAGAATCGAGGCAACAGTTTTCATATCAGCGCAGGAAACCAAGCGCCGAACGGTCAGTCTTTTACCTTGAAAATCCGCATAATGATGATGCATGTGAAGGCTCACGTCACCTAGGGTGGCGTGTACTCTTAGATATCCCTCCATACATGGTTACCACCTCTCACTGATCACGCTGTAATATCTTGAAAAGTCAAATTCCTCCTAAAAGGGGACATCAATTCCGCTCATTAAGGACGCATCCCGTTGCGACCTCGACGAGCGGAGGGACTAACTCGATAGGTCCGAATTTGATCGATCACGGCCTATAGCGAGCATGACCAGTGACCTAAAAGCTACAAGTCGGCACAGGGGTACGACCCAGAGGTGGAAGGAGTGCCGCCATCATATTAGCATTGGATTTGGCATGGTAGATAGTCTTTAATTCATCGCCCCCACGATTAAGGGAAATCTCTCAATATATAAGAGAGATTCGAGCCTTGTAAGGAGGACAGAGTTTGGAATATACAGAATTATTATCTCTCTCTACTATTACCTCTCTATTATTCTTCTATCTCTACCATTATCATCCTAGAGTTTATTATCTTCGGCTAAGATTTACCCCATCATCTTTGATTGATTTGCTTAAAAAGAACTTAAAATCTTTTGAGTCAAACAATGGGTGATTTGGAACATAAGGGGTGCCAATAAGAAATATATACATAAAGAGTAGAAGAAGTTTTTGAAGTCAATAACATTGCTCTGGCAGGCTTGTTAGAAACTAAAGTGTCATAGATTGGTTGGCCTTAGTATATGGCTTCAATACAATGCAACAAAGGAGAGAATTGTGGGTACATCTGAATATTATGGAAATTCAGATTATAAAACCATAGTTAATCGGGATTTCAACGCATTACTATACCCTCGTGTCCTATAGAGAAATTGAAGACTTCTGTGACCGCATTCATGGAATATACTGCTCAACGAGTATTAAACATGGTTGAACAAGCAAGCTGGTAGAAATAGAGTGTATACCAGGCTGGTAGATCATTGGAGTATGATGAATTATGGTGCAATATGGTAATATTATTACTAAGTATGAGGCCTTTCATATCTGATCACTCACTAGTATTTCAATCCTTTGTTGATGGCCAATAGAGTTTTAAGGTTCCATTCAAGTTCTTTAATATATGGGCCGACCATTCACAATTCTTGCATATTGTGGAAAGGGAATGGTCTAACAAGCTATCTTATGAGAAGACCAAAACTGTCTAGGTTAAACTGAAGCTATTGAGATCACAACTGAGGAAGTTGAACAATGACGAGTTCAAAAGCATCAGTCAGAAGATTGGAAAGGTGGTCTATAATAGATCTGACTTAAGGAAACTGTAGATACAAATACAACAATACACTAATGAGCTGACTATACATGAGAAATAAGCTTCACTACAATTGGAAAGGTGGTCTATAATAGAGGTCGCAATTACATATGGTAGAGACACTACCATTTCTTTTAATTTGTACCTACAGGCACCTGCTACTACTTGTTAATATATTACTGAAAAAATTATGTGCTAAAGCATGAAAGTTACACTTTTGAAGAACAAAATAGATATCTCTGTAAAAATTCAGGAGCAAAGGTATCTGATTAGTTGACTGCTATCCAGTAATATGCTAGTGAAGTAGAATTCTCTGAATACTGGAAATAAGTTCATTGTCTATGCATAAAAATTTGTGAAAGTTTATAGCACATTCTTGATAAAAGTACCAAAATTAGATAAAATATTATATAATCTTGTCGATTTAACATACAAGAAAAGGGAAAAGTTTAGCTAAGGAAAAATGATTCTATAAGTGATCGAGAAATAAGAGACTGAGAAATATAGAAGCCTTTCATAGTGAAGCAGGATGGTGATCAACCAGTTCTTGCAGAGCAGTTATTTATTTATTTCATTCTTCAACAAAAATGAGCGAGGGACCCGAGTTGTTGACATGAAAAATAGAAGAGACTTCTATTTATTTATTTGATTTAGAAATACTCATCATATCATAATGGAACTATAATTTACATAAAGAAAGACATGGCAATAGAAAGAAAGTAATAAGGTGGCTAAATAAATGAATATGACATGTGATAATTGTTAAAAATTGGTAAAAGTTTACTAACATGTCAGATGCCTGTATTTGGTTCAATTGAATATAGTGTTGTGAAGGCTGACCAGAGAACGTGCTTGCAAGTTGTGCAACTATATTCTTTAAGTTATCCAAGCATCTTTTTAGTGATATGTTTTCTTAGAGTTGCATTTAGCTCATCTAGCAATGTAGCCCAGAGGAATTACCGCCTTTTATCTCCTTAGCGGTCATCTCTCCCCCAAATCCAACCATACTTCTATTGCATTGATGTCACGACCCTAATTTCCATTCGTTGGATATCGTCATGGAACTAATCTCAATGACTAGGTAAGACGACTACTAACAACGATTAAGATAGTTCTAAAAAATTATAACTTGAAACATAGTTTAATATAAGTTCCTAGACAAAAGCGGAATAAGCCTACGCGACAATAATCATAAGAGCTTCCCAAGACTGGTGATACAGAGTCATGAACTCTAGTTGAATACATGGAATGTTCTCAAGGGTCGAAATACAATATAGTTCAAATGGAAAACTGACACTACATTGTAAGGAAGAGACTCCAAGGACTACGACGACCAAACAACTCTACCTTAAATCTTCGCGATCAACCAACTAGAGCTGTCAGGTCCGATATCTCCAATACCTAGCTCTAAACAAAAATGTACATAAGTGTATTATGAGTACATCACGGTCGGTATCCAGTAACTATCAAGACTAACCTCGATGGAGTAGTGATGAGGTACAAGTCAAGACACTCACTAGCCAAACTAACTCATGCAGAATAAAAGTATAATGCTAAATATGGAAAGCAGAAATTAGTAAATCGCAAGAAAATCCACATGTGATATAGACAGTAAAGCAATAAGAACACGATAAAGTATCATTAAAACCAAATAGGGAAAACAAAGGACAACCAATTAATCAAGCTGTTTTAACACAAGTTTCACCACAAAATCACTCTGTGATACCTCATCATAATCACAAGTCACGGTCTTAACCCACCATGATATACTCATGGCACCTCGTGCTCACATCTCGAATCAAAACCTTACGGACAACTCATATGCAAAAATTACAATCATCTGGTATAGACACAGGCTCACAGTCACAATTCACACGACATAGTCACTGGCTCACAATCATAACCCGCCCGACATGGCCACATGCTCACAATCACAATTCGCCCGGCATGGTCACAGGCTTAAATTCATAATTTGCTCGGGATGTTCATAGGCTCACAATCACTATCCGCCCGGCATAATCACAAGCTCATTTGCAATATGAAAACGGATAAAACAAGAACACATGTGCATGATAAATAAATGTCAAGTTTCGTGTTTCATACTCCCGAACTAGTATACGTGGCATGCTATGGTGTATGCTTGTTCGAGTGTGCTACTGCATCCCAAGTCAATATGTAATATCAAAGACATTCAATGGCTCATAGAACAATAAAGAAAGTCACGCAGGATCTATGACAAACACAAGGAAAAGCACATAATCACACGAAAGTCACCATCTCAGTGCCTCGAAACCGTCAGACACATCCCTAACATTGCCACCCTTATCTCTCCAATATCCATACGTATCACTCCACTCTAAAAATATCATTAACCATCCTATCTCTCCTATAGCCACTTGTATCACTCCATATAATAGCCACCCTTAACATTTCGTGTAATAGTCACCCTTATCACTCTGCGTGGACAATAACACAATAGCTAACTGTATCACTTTGTACATTCAATAACAGTGAGATGCCACCCTTATACTCTGCATAACAACAACCAGACCACACAATAATTCACATGTGCTATCATCACAAGAACACATCATGTCACTAGTATCACCAGTGCCTGTAGGCCACAACCTCCAAGGATTCAACGATATCAATATTTTCACAACAAATAGTCTATGACTCAACATAACATATATAAAATCTCAATAACCACAAAATGAATGGAAAAGTAACTTAACAAGGAACAACACCTACCTTAAACACAACTTCAATTAGAATAGATTAATGACTCTGGATTGCTTCAATTCCAATTAATTGTTTAAGGATAACTCTATGGCGACAGTATCTCCATGAAATGGCAAACTCCGAATTCTAGTGTTTGAATTAAGCTAACAATGAAAGAGCTGACATGAGCTAGTACTACTTCTAAAGGCATGAAAATAAACTAGCAATAATTGATATCATGTAAAAATCATCTCATCGAAGGGCAACTCAATAATAAAAGAAATCACGTAATGGTAAATCGATAACAACTCTGAACAAAGCATACATGAGCAAACTCGACAAGTAAAGAATGTGACATGTTATGAAAACATCAAATAAAGCACGTGATGGTAGACATGACATATAAAAGATATAACATATACTAACAATTTCAAATAAGTACATGAATGATGCCTAGGGGTCTAGACCGGTCAATTTCCACATATAATCCCAAGTACGTACTTGTCACCTCGCTTACACAGCTTTCACTAGAAACAAATATCACAAATGACTCGAATCCCAAGGGGTAATCCCCCCCCCACAAAGATAGGCAAGATACTTACCTCAAAGAAGATAAATCGATACTCAAAAATGACCATCTCGAGTGAAACAACCTCCGGACGGCTCAAATTTAGCCAAAACACTTTAATATCATAGTAAAAATCATAGAAAATAATTCTGGTTAATAAAGCTTCAATCTTTAATTAATACTTAAAAATCAACACAAAACCTTAATCGGGGGCCCGCACCTTAGAACTCGATAAAACTCACAAAATTCGAACACCCATTCCGATACGAGTCCAACCATAAAAAAATTATCAATCTCCGATATTATATCGTCCTTCAAATCCTCATTTTTAATATTTGAAAGTTTTTACGAAAATTCCCATTTTCTTTCATTCAATTCACTAATTTAGTGATAAAAATAATTATGAAATCATTAAATATAATCAATTCCAGATAAAGAATACTTACCCGAATACAACACGTGAAGCACCCCTCTAAAATCACAAAAAATCGTGGTGTACAACTCAAAATATGATAAAAATGGAAATCCCTCGAATTATATGCTTTTGTCCAGCCCTCTCAGCATTTGCGGAAAAATATTGTGCATTTGTGATTTCGCACTTGCGAAACAAATCCTGCATATGCAGTTAACACTTACTAGACCGGCGACCGCAGATGTGAAAAAGTGGTCGCACCTGCAATGCTGCAATAACGCTCACATGACCGTAGAAACGGACGTTCTCGCACCTGCGTTCCTTAACTCACAAATGCGATGGGCGCACCTCCGATCCTTCACTCACAAAAGTGAAGCTCCTACCCAGGATCCAACATCGTAGAAGCAATGCAAAACATGCAGAAGCAGGTCTGCACCTGCGCTCCAAAATGCGCAAGTGCGAAGCACCAAAATAAGACCTACCCAACAACATGAAAATGATCCAAAGCATATCCAGGGGCCCGGGACCCTGCCGAATATACCACCAAGTTTCATTACATAGGGCGGACCTTCTCGAGGCTTCAAATCATATAAAAACATAAAAATGTGAATTGGACCACAGTCAAACTTAATGAACTTTCAAATTCTACAACTCGCGCCGAAACATGTCAAATCAACCCGGAATAACCTCAAAGTTTGCATTTAAGTCCTATATGACATAACACAGCTAATCCAACTCTCGTAATCGCAATTCGAGCCCGATATCACTCACAGTCGAACCTCTTAACCTTCCAAGCCTTCAACTTTCAAGTTTTTGGCAAAACACATCAAATCAACCTATGGACCTCCAAATCCAAATCTGGACATACGCCTAAGTCCAAAATTACCATACGAAACTATTGAAATCATTGAAGCACCATTTCAGATTCATCTATATAAAATTTAAAAATCCTACTAACTCTTTTCACTTAAGTTTCTAAAATAAGAATTATTCTTCGACATGAATCCTGAATCATCCGAAAGCCAAACCCGACCACAAATACAGGTTATAATACACAATACGAAGCTTCTCGAGACATTAAAATACCGAAAGGGATGCTAATTCTCAAAACAACTAGCCGAGTCGTTGCAACCTCCCCCTCTTAAACAAACGTTCTTCCCAAAGTATAAGCTCCTCCCTAATCTGCAAAGTAGCTGGTGCAACGGAGATTAATCCCGCCTGAGGTAATGTACCAACATGCTCAGGGCCTGTGCTAAAGTCTCCGGGAGTCCGGGGGTAACAATGGGCACCTCCGGTGCCTATCCCCCAACTTGATCTACTGGTGGCTCTTCAACTACTGCTCTGGAAGGTGCTGTAGCTACCGCACATGCCCTTCCATGGCCTCTACCTCGACCCCGACCTTTCGCAGCTCGAGCTGAGGGCATAAGTGTCTACTTACTGATCTAATATCGTGCGTCCTCACCATCTGTGAGAGAATAGAGATACAAAGGCTCAAACTTCGAAATCAAAATTTCGTATGACAAGAATGAAAGAAGTGGAGATTTTCCTAATAGTTCCGTAGCCTCTCGAAGATAAGTGCAGACGTCTCTATACCAATTCGCAAGACTCTACTAAACTTGCTTGTGATTCGCAAAACCTATGAACCTAGAGCTCTGATACCAACTTGTCACAACCCCAATTTCCCTCCATAGGATGTCGTGATGGCACCTAGTCTCAATGACTAGGTAAGCTGATTACTAACAATGATTCAGCCAATTCTTAACAATGATAACTTGAAACATAGTTTAATATAGTGCCGAGACAAAAGCGGAATAAGCCTAGGCGGCAATAATCATAATAACTTTCCAAGACCGATGATACAAAGTCATGAACTCTTGTTGAATACATGGAATGATCTAAAGGATCAAAATACAATACCGTTCAAATGGAAAACTGACAGCACAATGTAAGGAAGAGACTCCAAGGGACTGTGAAGACCAAGCAGCTCTACCTTGAATCATGCGATCAACCAGCTAACTCTGCTAGGTCTGATATCTCCAATACCTGGCTCTACACAAAGATATGCAGAAGTATAGTATGAGTACACCATGATCGGCACCTAGTAAGTATCAAGACTAACCTCGGTGGAGTAGTGACGAGGTACAAGTTAAGACACTCACTAGACAAAATAACCTGTGCATAATAGAGGTATAAAGCTAAATATGGAAAGCAGAAATCAGTAAATGGGAGCAAAATCAACATGTGATATAGACATTAAATCAATAAGAACACTGTGAAGTATCATTAAAACCAAATAGGGAATTCAAAGGACAACCAATTAATCTATCTGTTGTAACCCAAGTTTTACAACGAAATCACTTTGTGAAACCACATATCATAGTCACAAGTCTGGATCTTAACCCACCATCATATACTCACAACACCTCGTGCCCACATCTCGAATTCCAAACGCACGGACAACTCACGTGCCAAAATTACAATCCGCCCGGCATAGTCACAAGCTCACAGTCACAATCCGCCCGTCATAATAACATGCTCACAATCACAATCCTCCCGGCATGGTCATAAGCTGACAATCATAATCCGCCCGGCATGAGCACATGCTCACAATCATAATTCGCCTGGCATAATTACAGGCTCAATAGCTACATGAAAATAGATAATACAAGAATACATTGGCATGATCAGTAAATATCAAGTTTCATACTCCTGAACTAGTATAAGTGGCATGCTATAGTGTATGCTTGAGTGAGTCTGCTACTGCATCCCAAGTCAATAAGTAATATCAAAGACATCGAATGGTCGATCGAAACAACAATGCAAGTCACACAAGATATATTAAAAGCACATGGAAAAGCAAACAATCACACAAAAATTATCAACACAATGTCTCCAAACTGTCACACATCATCCTTGACATTTCCACCCTTATCTCTCTGAAAGCCACCTGTATCACTCCACCCTAACAATATCATTATCCACCCTTATCACTCCTATAGCATCCCGTATCTCTCCGCATAATGGCCACCCTTATCACTACATGTAATAACCACCCTTATCACTTCGTCTAATAGCCACCCTTTTCACTCCGCACAAAAAAAACCAAACCACACAACAATTCACACGTGATATCATCACAGTAACACAACATATCACTCGTATTACCAGTGCCCATAGGCCATAAACTTTCCAAGGCTTCAACAATATCAATATTTTCACAAAAAATAAACCACTACTCAACACAACGTATATGGAATCTCAATAACCACAAATAAATGGAAAAGTAACTCAACAAGGAACAACACCTCTCTTAAACAAAACTTCAATTACACTAGATTAATGACTCGCGCTAATTTCAATTCCAATTAATTGTTTAAGGATAACTCAATGGGGACAATATCTCCATGAAATGGCAAGCTCCGAATTCTAATGTATGAATTAAGCTAACAATGAAAGAGTTGACACAAGCTAGTACCACGTCTAAAGGCATGAGAATAAACAAGCAACAAGGTATATCATGTAACATAATCTTAACGAAGAGCAACTCAACAATAAAAGAAATTGCGTAATGGTAAAAATGGTAACAACTCAGAACAAAGCATATAAGAGCAAACTCAACAAGTAATTTTTTTTACATGTAACAAAAACCTTAAATAAAGCATGTGATGGTAGACATGACGACTAAAAGATATAACATATGCTGACAAATCCAAATAAGTACATAAAAAATGCCTAAGGGTCTAGACCGGACAATTTTCATATATAAGCCCGAGTACGTACTCGTCATCTCGTGTGCATGGATTTCACATGACACAAATAACACAAATGACTCGGATCCTAAGGGGTAATTCTCCCACAAAAAGCTAGGAAAAATACTTACCTCAAAGAAGCTAAACCGATACTCAGAAATGACCTTCTCGAGTGAAACAACCTACAGACGGCTCAAAACTAGCGAAAACAACGTAATATCATAAATAAAACAAGAGAAAACAATTATGGATAATAAAGCTTCAATCTTTAATTAATAATAAAAAGTCAACAAAAAAAGTAAACCAAGAGCCCGCACCTCAGAGCCTGGTAAAATTCGTAAAATCAGAAAACTCATTCTGGTACGAGTCCAACCATACCAAAATTATCAAATTTCAACATCAAATCGTCCTTTAAATCCTCACTTTAAATTTTTGAAAATCTTTACAAAAATTCATATTCTTTTTCATTTATTCACTAATTTAATGATAAAAATAATTATGGAATAAGGAAATATAATCAATTTCAAATAAAAAAAAACTTGGCCCAGTCCAACACGTGAAGAACCCCTCCAAAATTACCGAAAACTGAGGTCTACAACTCAAAATATGATAAAAACGGAAAACCTTCAAATTATATGCTTCTGTCTAGCCCTTTCCATGTTGCGGAAAAATATTGCGCATATGCGCTCTTGCATTTGCGAAACAAATCCTGCATCTGTGGTCAACACTTACCATACCAGCAACCACCCCTACACAAAAAGCGCTCAAAAGACCGCTTGTCACGACCCTAAACCCAAACCCGGTTATGATAGCGCCTCTCGTGAAGACAAGGCCGGCCAACACACTTCCAATTCACTTTAGGTAGTTTAAATAATAAATACCAAGTCTTTAATAGAAATAAAATCCTAAATTACAGTATACGTTGCGGAATTAAAAACCAACACAGCCCGATATCGGGGTGTCACCAGTCATGAGCATCTAAACAATACTACAATTCTGAAGTTTACTCCACTACTACATAACTGAATCAAAAGAAACTAAGATAGAGGGAGAATGCACTGGGTTGCGAATCACCAAGCAACTACCTAGTAAATCTCTAAAGACCCATTAGAACTATCAACCCTCAGTAGCAGGACCTGTAGCGCCCGAATCTGCACACATGGGTGCAGGGAGTAAAGTGAGTTCTCCAACTCAGTGAGTAATAAAAATAAATTAAGACTGAGCGATACAAAATCACGTAAAGCACAACATTAAGCTATCAGAGGCATAACTAATTCAGTAAATATAATTAAGCAGTGAAATCTCATGAATACCTTTTAAGCAGTCAAATAATATATACATAGGAAAATGCGACAAGAAAAGTTAAACACATAATAATTGCCTATCGGGCAGAGTAACAACAGAATTCAGCCCCTCGGGCAATATCACAGAACAATACCAGCCCCTCGGGCTATATCTCATATTACAATGGGTACCCGCGCTCACTGGGGGTGTATAGACTCCGGGAGGGGCCCCTTACGGCCCAAGCGCAATATGAAGCCATCTCGTGGCATCATAAACATACTGTCGGCCTCATATCTATCTCAAGCCACGAGATGGCATCATAAACATGCTGTCGGCCTCATATCTATCTCAAGCCACCTCGTGGCATACAATCTCAGACCCTCGACCTTATTATCATAATTAGTATATCATTGTTGCAGCGTGCAGCCCGACCCAAAAGTATCCTCACAACACAGGCCCTCGTCCTTGCTCAGTCAGAATTTCATAAGCCTCTCGGGCAACAGTAAAACATGAAGCTCAGCTCAAATATCTTTAAAATATCATTTAAATGTGTTTAAAATAGAATAACATAGTTGAGTTTTGAAAATAGTAAAAATATAGCATGACTGAGCACCAGTATGAAATCAATCAGTGAGGAAAAAAAATCATTTAAAATCCCCTAAGGGTAGAAACAGTTGGCACGAACCCCACATATGGCATTTAGCCCAAAAATATAATATATCAAACAACTAATTGTCAAATACACAGTAAAATAGTCATTTGGGATGGACGAAGTCACAATCTCCAATGGTGCACAATCCCACGCTCATCATCTAGCATGTGTCTCACCTCAACATAGCCGAACTCTACGAAATTCCAGGGTTTCATACCCTCAAGACATCATTTAAAATCATTACTCACCTCAATCCGGCCCGAAATCTAGCTTTTAATGCCCTTGCCCGTCGAATCGATTTCCGGATGCTCCGAATCTACCAAAATCAGAACGTAACCATTAAATTATGCTAAAGGGACGAAGCCCACTCGAAAATATTTGGAAAACATCAAAATTCACAAAATTGCTAAAACCCGACCATGGGTCCACGTCTTGGAATTCGATAAATTTTGCATCTTTAGATTCCTTATCTCCCCAGGAGTTCATACATATAAAATGTTCCAAAATCCGACCCTAAATGGTCCTCCAAATCCTCAGTCAAAGACCTAGGTTCCTAAGCCCTAGTTTCACAAACTTTACCTTTAATTACAGCTCTAATCCATGCATTACCATCATAAAAATGAGTTTTCATAATCCAAAACCTTACTTCAATGATGTCTCCTTTATTTCTCTCTTCAAAATTGCCCAAAGCTCCAAAATTCATGTTAAAAGTGAGAAAACCTTCTGAAAATCGTGAAGGAACTAACTTATATTTTCTGTCCAGACATTTCCGCATATGTGGTACTGCATTTGCGGCCAATGAAACGCTTCTGCGGTTTTTTTACCTTAACAGGCCCGAAAGTGCATCTGCGCTGAACCGTTCGCACCCGCGCCTTTTGCAGGTGCGGTCCTACAACCGCATCTGCGGTTCCTGCCTTCCCATGCATTTTCTGATTCTGCGACCTCCCTTCTTGCATCTACGGCATCACACCTACGGTCTCCAATCCGCTTGTGCGGAAATACTAGAAGCAGCAAAAATCTGCAACTTCTCAAAATCTCAAACTCTTCCGTCAACCACCAGAAATCACACTGAAGCCCCCGGGACCTCAACCAAAAACAAAAACACATCCCTTAACCTTATTCAAACTTATACCAATCTTTAAAACACCTCAAATAACATGAAAACAACCAAAACACATCAAATTCAAGCCTAAGGTTCTAAAATCTTCCGCATTCTATTTTTGATCAAAAAGTATACCAAGCCACGTCCGAATGACCTAAAATTTTGCGCACACATCCAAAATGACATAACAAAGCTAATGTGACTCCCAGAATTTCATTCGAACTATATATCAAAATCTCATCTACAAATCGAAAAATGCCAAAAACTCAATTTTGCAGATTCAAGCCTAAATCTACTCCGGACTTCCAAAACACATTCTGATCAAACTCCTAAGTCCCAAATCATCTCCCGAAGCTATCCTAACCATCGTAGCTCACATCCAAGCCCTCTAACACATAAGTCAACATCCGGTTGACTTTTCCAACTTAAGCCTTCTTAAAAGAGAATAAGTGTCTCAAACCTTCTCGAAACCTTTCCGAACCCGAGCCAACCAACCCCATCACATATAAAACTGATTATTAAAGAAAATAGAAGCAGAAATAGGGGAAAGTGAGCGGTAACTCATGAGACGACCGACCGGGTCGTCATATCCTCCTCTTCTTAAACAAACGTTCGTCCTCAAATGAGTCAAGAAACATACTTGAAGCCTCAAATAGGTTAGGATATCTTCTCCGCATCTCCTACTCGGTCTCCTAGGTAGCCTCCTCCATGGGCCGACCTCTCCACTGCACTTTCATTAAAGCTATATCTTTTGATCTCTACTTCCGAACTTGACACTTCAAAATAGCTGATGGCTCCACATTATAAGTCAGATCACCCTCCAAAATTGAACCGTGCTGAAATCAGAGTATAAGACGAATCCCCAACAAACTTTTGTAGCATAGAAACATGGAATACTAGGTGCACACTCGACAGGCTAGGTGGCAAGGCAAGCTCATAAGACACTTCCCCAATCCTCCGAAGTACCTCAAAAGGTTCAATGAACCGTGGACTCAATTTACCCTTCTTTCCAAAACTCATAACACCCTTCATGGGTGAAACCTTCAACAGGGTATTCTCACCAACCATGTAGGACTCATCACAAACCTTCCTGTCAGCATAGCTCTTTTGTCCCGACTGCGGTGTACGAAGCCTCTCCTGAATCACCTTCACCTTGTCTAAAGCATCCTGCACCAAATCTGTACCCAATAGCTTAGCCTTGCCCGGTTAAAACCAACCAACTGGAGATCTACACTGTCTCCTATACAAAGCCTCATATGGATCCATCTGAATACTCAACGGGTAAATATTGTTATAAGAAAACTCCGCGAGTGGTAGAAACTGGTCCCATGATCCTCCAAAATTAGTGACACAAGTGCGTAACATATCCTCTAATATCTGAATAGTGCGCTCGGACTGCCCGTCCGTTTGAGGGTGAAAATCTATTCTCAACTTAACCTGAGTACCCAACTCTCGCTGTACAGACCTCCAAAACTACAAAGTAAACTGAGTGCCCCTATCTGAAATGATGGAAACTGGGACACCATGCAACCGAACAATCTCCTGGATATATCTCTGCTAATTGCTCCGAAGAATAAGTAGCGCAAATAGGAATAAAGTGCGCGGATTTGTTCAGCTGATCCACAATCACCCAAATAGCGCCGAACTTCTTCAAAATCCGTGGAAGTCCAACCACAAAGTCCTTGGTGATCCGCTCCCACTTCTACTCTAGAATATCCATCCGCTCAAGCAAGCCACCCGGTCTCTGATGTTCATATTTCACCTACTAACAATTGAGACACCTAGCTACAAATGCCACAATGTCCTTCTTCATCCTCCTCCACCAATAATGCTGTCTTAGATCTTGATACATCCTCGCGGCTCCCGAAAGAATGGAATACCGCGAGCTATGGGCCTCCTCCAGAATCAACTCTCGAATCCCATCTATATTGGGCACACATATCCGGCCCTACATCCTCAACATCCCATCATCTCTGATTGTCACATCCTTGGCATCATGATGCTGAACTCTATCCTTAAGGACAAGCAAATGAGGATCATCGTAGTGGTGCTCTTTGATGCGCTCATATAAGGAAGACCGAGAAATCACACAAGCCAATACTTTACAGGGCTCCAAAAAATCCAACCTTACGAACCGATTGGCCAAAGCCGGAACATCAACTACAAGAGGTCTCTCCCCAATTGGAATATACGCCAAACTCTGCATACTCACCGCCTTTCGGCTCAAAGTGTCGGACACTACATTGGCCTTCCCCAAGTGATACAAGATAGTAATGCCATAATCCTTAAGTAACTCCAACCACCTCCGCTGCCTCAAATTGAGATCATTCTGCTTGAACAAGTGCTGGAGGCTACGATAATCAGTATACACCTCACAAGAGGCACCATACAAATAATGCCTCCAAATCTTCAACGTGTGAACAATGGCAGCCAACTCCAAATCATGAACATGTAGTTCTTCTCATGAGGCTTCAACTGACGAAAAGCATAAGCAATAACTCTACCCTCCTGCATCAGAACACACCAAATACCAACTCTCGAAGCATCATAATAAACTGTGTAAGAACCTGAAGCTGATGGCAATACTAGCACTGGAGCTGTGGTCAAGGCAGTCTTGAGCTTCTGAAAGCTCTCCTCACACTCATTAGACCATTGAAATGAAACACCCTTCTGAGTCCAACTTGGTCAAGGTCCCTGTAATAGACGAGAATCCCTGAACAAACTGGCAATAATAACCCGCCAATCCAAGAAAAATGTGAATCTCTGTAGCTGAGGACGGTCTGGGCTAACTATAAACCGCCTCTATCTTCTTGGGGTAAACCTGAATACCCTCACTGGGCACCACGTACCCTAAGAAATCCACTAAACTGAGCCAGAACTCACATTTGGAGAATTTTGCATAAAGCTTCTCCTCCCTCAATCTCTGCAACACCACTCTCAAATGTTTCGCATGCTCCTCCTTACTACGTGAGTATACCAGAATGTCATCAACGAAGACTATGACAAACGAGTTGAGATACGGTCGAAATACACTGTTCATCAAATGCATGAATGCTACTGGGGCATTGGTCAGCCCGAAAGACATCACCAAGAACTCATAATAACCATATCAGGTCCTGAAACCTGTCTTAAGAATATCTGAGTCCCTGATCTTCAACTGGTGATAACTTGAGCGAAGATCAATCTTAGAGAATACTCTCGCTCCCTACAGCTGGTCGAACAAATCATCAATACGAGGCAAATGACACTTGTATTTAATTGTTACCTTGTTCAACTATCTGTAATAAATGCACATTCCTATCGTGCCATCCTTCTTCACAAAGAGAATCAGTACACCCCACGGTGACACACTAGGACGAATGAACCCCTTATTTCGGAGTCCCTGAAGCTGCTCCTTTAACTCCTCCAGCTCTATTGTTACCATACGATATGGTGGAGCAGAAATGGGATAAGTGCCCGGCACCAGGTTAATACCAAAATCTATATCCCTGTCCGGTGGCATACCCAGCAGGTCTGCATGAAATACATCGGGAAAATTCCTCACGACTGGAATAGAATCAATACTGGGAGTCTCTGCACCAAGATTCGTCACAAAGGCTAGATATGAAGGACGACTTTTCCCAACCATACGCTGGGCCTTAAAGAAAGAAATCACTCAGCTGGGGTTATAATCGGTCAAACCTCGCCACTCAATCCGTGGAACACCAGGCATAGCCAAAGTAGTGGCCTTGGCATGACAATCCAGAATAGCCTGGCACGGAGTTAACTAGTCCATGCCCAGAATAACATCGAAGTCCACCATACATAATAGCAATAGGTCCACTCGAGTCTTCAGACACCTAATAGATACAACACACAACCGGTACATACGGTCTACCATAACAGTATCGCCCACCGGCGTAGTAATATGAACAGAAGAAACAAAGGACTCACAGGTCATATCCAAATAATGGGCAAAATCAGACGACACAGAAGAGGAAGTAGATCCAGGGTAAAATAACATAGAAGCATCCCTGCGGCAGACTGAGATAATACCTGTAATCACCGCATCTGAAGCAATTGCATCGGGCCTAGCTAGAAGTGCATATAAGCGAGCCTGGCCACCTCTAGATTGACCTCCCCCACTTGGGCGACCCCTAGACTACTATCCCCTACCCCTAGCTGGGTGGGTAGGTGGTGAATTGCCCGAGGCTGAGGCTGATGACTGACCCCTCTACTGAGAACGATGAGGGCACTGCCTCCACAAATGGCCCATCTCTCTACACTCATAACAACTCTCGGGTGCTGGAGACGGGGATTAATGGGAACCCCTAGCACCGCTATGACTAGTAGACGCCCCTGGCGTAGAAGAATCCTAAACTGATGGAGCACGGGATGAATCCTGGGCTGGAAGTGCACTAAGTGAAGAATGGCCCTGCTGAGAACCGTGAGAACTATGCCCTGATGATGCCCCACGATAACCTAGGTGAGCTGACTGAGCATGTCAGAACTGTCGGCCTTTGCCGTGCTAAAACTGGCCCCTCGAAGGAGATCCCCCAAAATTACCATATCCTCAAGGCCTCTTAGCCTCCATTTCCTCGCGCTCCTGCGACGAGCTGACTTAATCTCTTGAGAAATATCCACAACCTCCTCGAATGTAGCATCTGACACCCTCTCCCTGGTCAGGAGAACCCGAAGCTGGTAGGTAAGGCCATCAACAAACCTTCTAGTCCTCTCTCTCAGTAGCAACCAACCAAATAGCTTGTCGAGCCAACTTTGAGAACCTAATCTCGTACTGGGTAACAATCATGTCCCCCTGTCGTAGCTGCTCGAATTGCCTGTGCAGCTGCTTTATACGAGACTATGGGACATACTTCTCCAGAAATAGGGCGGAGAACTGCTACTAAGTTTGAGGTGCACCAACAAGCCTATGCCTCTCATATACCTCCACCAAGTGAAGGCAGCTCCGGTAAAATGGAAGGTCGTGAATGCAACCTCGCAAGTCTCCAGAACACCCGTAGTGCGAAGAATCCTCTGACATCTGTCTAAGAAACCCTTGGCATCCTCGCCCTCTGCACCACTAAAAGTAGAAGGCTAGAGCCTGCCAAACCTCTCCAATCTATGATGCTCGTCCTCCGGCATAACAGGAGCTACATAACCCCGAGCAGCTGCCACCGGCTGGGATAGTGGTGCCTTCGGTGTCTGCACTCCCTGAACCACCGGATTGGGTGTATGGGCGGCAGGAGTCTGAGAGCCTCCCCCTACTTGAGAAGTGGCTACTGCAGTAGAAACTGCGACCACCTGAGCAAGGCTAGTACATATTGTCAATATCTGAGCTAAAGTCTCCTCAAGACCCAGAATCACAATGGGCACAGTTGGTGGCTAAGCTGGTGCTGCTGGAGCGTCCACATCTGGCACCTGAACCTAAATTGGGGCAGCTGGTGGGTCTGCAAGTGCTATCCTAACTATTGTAGTGGCTGTATCTCTGCCCCTACCACAGCCTCGGCCACATCCTCGACCTCTAATGGCCCCCACTGGTGGTACTGGTGGTCATCCATCCTGACCGGTAGCGCGTGTCCTCACCATCTGTGAGAGAGTAGAATAACAGAAGTTTAGTACTTGGATCAACAAATTCGCACGACAAGAATTTTAAGAATATGGAATTTTTCTAAAGGTTCCGCAGGCTCTCGAGGATAAATACAGATGTCTCCGTATCGATCCGCGAGACTCTACTAAACCTGCTCATGAGTCATGGGACCTATGTAACCTAGGCTCTAATACTAACTTGTCACGGTCCTAAATCCAAACCCGGTCATGATGGCGGCTCTTGTGAAGAAAGGCCAGCCGACACACTTCCAATGCACTTTAAGAAGTTAAATAATAAATACCAAGTCTTTAATAGAAATAAAATCCCAAAATAACAGTATAAGTTGCGGAATTAAAAACGAAAAGAGCCCAATATTAGGGTGTCACCAGTCATAAGCATCTAAACAATACTACAAGTTTGAAGTCTACTCCACCACTACATAACTGAATCAAAAGAAACTAAGATAGAGGGAGAATGCACTAGGCTATGAATCGCCAAGAAGCTACCTAGTAAATCTCCGAAGACCTGCTGGAACAATCAACTCTCAGTAGCATGACCTGTAGCACCGGAATCTGCACACAAGGGTGAACGGAGTAAAGTAAGTACTCCAACTCAGTGAGTAATAAAAATAAATAAAGACTGAGCAATACAAAATCACGTAAAGCACAACACTAAGCTATAAGGGGCATAACAAATTTAGTAAATATAATTAAGCCGTGAAATCTAGTGAACACCTTTTAAGCAGTCAAACAATATATTCATAGGAAAATGCGACAAGAAAAGTTAAACACATAATAACTGCTCCTCGGGCACAGTAACAATAGAATTTAGATCCTCGGGCTATATCTCATATTAGAATGGGTACCCGCGCTCACTGGGGGTATGCAGACTTCGGGAGGGGCCCCTTACGGCACAAGCACAATGTCAAGCAATCTCGTGGCATCAGAAATAGGCTCTCGGCTTCATATCAATCTCAATGCACCTCGTGCCGTACGATCTCATTCCCTCAATCTTATTATCATAATCAGTATATCACAGTTGCGACGTGCAGCCTGACACAAAAGTATCCTCACAACCTAGGCCCTCGGTCTTACTCAATCAGAATCTCAGAAGCCCCTTGGCAACAGTAAAACATGAAGCTCAGGTCAAATATCTTTAAAATATCATCTAAATGTGTTAAAAACAGAATAACATAGCTGAGTTTTGAAAATAGTAAAAATATAGCATGACTGAGCACCAGTATGAAATAAATTAGTGAGGAAAAAAATCATTTAAAATCCCCTAAGGGTACAAACAGTTGGAACGAATCCCACATATGGCATTTAGCTCAAAAATATAATATATCAAATAATTAATTGTCAAATACGCAGTAAAATAGTCATTTGGGATGGACTAAGTCACAATCTCCAACGGTGCACGACCCCGCAATCGACATCTAGTGTGTGCTCACCTCAACATAGCCTAACGCTGTGAAATTCCGGGGTTACATATCCTCAGGACGGCATTTAAAATCATTACTCACCTCAATCCGAAATCTAGCTTGTAATGCCCTTGCCCTCCAAACCTACCAAAATCAGAACGTAACTATTAAATAATGCTAAAGGGATGAAGCCCACTCGAAAATATTCGAAATACATCAAAATTCCCAAAATTACCAAAACTCAACCCCTGGTCCCACGTCTCGGAATTCGACAAATTTTACACCTTTAGATTCCTTATCTCCCCACGAGTTCATACATATAAAAAGTTCCAAAATCCGACCACGAATGGTCCTCCAAATCCTCAATCAAAGGTCTAGGTTTCTAAGCCCTAGTTTCTCGAACATTACCTTTAATTACAACTCTAATCCATGCATTAACACCATAAAAATGAGTTTTCATAATCCAAAACCTTACTTCAATGATGTCTCCTTGATTTCTCTCTTCAAAATTGCCAAAGTTCCAACTCTAATCCATGCATTTTCCACTTTTGCGACCTCCCTTCTCGCATCTGCGGCATCGCACCTGCGGTCCCCAATCCGCAGGTGCGAAAATATTAGAAGCAGCAAAAATCTACAAATTCTAAAAATCTCAAACTTTTCCGTCAACCATCTGACATCACCCCGAGGCCCCCGGTGTCAGGCCTCCTTTTTTCCCTCCTCGCGACGGGAGAATCGGTTTTATGACATTTTGGGTATGGGCAACACGTTCCTTTTGGGAACTGGGTTTTGCATTTTGAAGATTCGCCACCTAATGATTTATGGTGCATTAGGACACCTACAAAGTTCACTACAGCTGCACTTTGATAACCAGAGATAGGTAAGGGCCTGAAATTATCCTAAGGGGAAGGTGTTAGGCACCCATCAGGATCCACTAGAGTGGTTCCCGGCAAGACAATTCTTTGTTAATTTAGTGCAATTAACATGTAAGCAGATAAGGATCAAATAAGAGGGGATTTTAACTCAAACATTTGAAAGTAAAGAAAATATGAAAGAGCAGTTATTAAAAGGCTGATTTTGAGAAGAAGTCAAAAATATTTTAAAGACAAAGAAAGAAAAGGAAAAGAGGTCCTAGGTTTATTCATAATGATCACATCAATGCAATACCCGGTAATCACTCCTCAAAAGAGGGGCTACACGTTGTCTTAGCGCACCGGTCATCATATCCATATCTACACTTCCCACCCCGTTAATGTATTAAAGTGCGAATTGGTCTCGATCACTATTCAATGCTATTACCTGCCCAATTCCTATCAGTCCCGGAGGCTTTTCAGACTATTATTCCTAAAAGGATGGGTTTTAGGCTGACTTGGGGTTTCAAAGGTGAAAAAATCTAAGGCGACATACAAAACAAGTAGGACAACACAATAATAGGGGAATCACATAAACAATGAAGGCTCACATATACCTCCTCAAACAAGGCAATCAAATAGCATGACTCAAACAACTAGCAAGGTCTGAAAATATTAAAAGAAAAGGGGAGTTTAAGTTGTTGAAGCAGACCAATTTATTACATAACTCAGATAAGAAGTCCGAATCAGGCCTGCCTGCTGGTTGTAGCTATTATTAACAGAAACGGGTTCAGTTTTATTTATTGTTATTACCTAAGGTTTGCCTATGTGTAGAATACTATGAGTATGGTATCTATTACGGGTTCTGAATGTGACAAAGCAGTAACAAACTAAAAATGAGCGGTTTGAAATCCTATAGGCATGCTTGCTAGACTGTGTTAAATAGGGAGCTTGAGTTATTTAAAACTTGTTCAGAATAGACTGGTTTTAAATTTGACTAGTTTCAGATTCTGTAGATGATGGTATCCATTATTGTTGGTTTTAACTCCTATAGACATGATATCTAGTATTGCTGATTTTAATTTCTATAGGCATGATTTCTATATGTTATACTGATTTTAAAATATTATAAGCATGGTACTAATTTATAGTCGTTTAGATCCTAAAGCATGATGTCTAAGTTGTAACAAGCGTGTAGAATTTAAAAATGAAGTGCTATAGGCAGGTTATCTAGGTGTGAAGTTGAACATGCAGAATTTCAAATGAACTCCTATAGGTATGGTGTCTAAAGTGCATAATTGAACACACAGGATGTAAAACAGTCCTATAGGCATGCTTTCTAAGTGCAGAATTGAAACATCTAAAACACAGATCCTATATGCATGTTTTCTACCCTCGAGAATGCATAATTACCAATCCCGTTTTCACTAGCCAACCCTAAATGTCCATTACAAATTATTACAGCCCAAATGCTAAATTACATAAAAAAAATACATTAAAAAAATGCGAAAAAGTACAACCATAGGAAGACTGATCTTCACTTCCTATCTGACTTATATAATTAATTACTCCAAAAGCCACTTGATTTCAAAGTCTTTCTCAAACCTTGGTGTGTCAGAGTTTCCTAAGAGTCTCAAGGGACCCCGAGCAGTGCTTACATCTAGGTTCAATAGAACGAGACAGAGATTAATGCAGTGTGGAAGGGCCAACCCTTATGTGTCCAAGTTCAGAGGGAGCTCATGGGTCCCAAGGCAAGGCTCACATAAGAGGGGCAGAACTTAAGTCTAAGAAGATAGTGGAAGTGTAGGAATAGAGCTTTAAAACTGAAGCGATAAAGGAGAGGGGTAAAGGGTGATGGGGAAATAGTAATTAGCAAAATACAGAGTGTATAACTTCACACAAAGGGGGGGGGGGGGGGGGGGCAGAAGTTGGGAAATCATTGCAAAAAGCCTATGTACTTAGGCAAGGGTCAGCTTGGGCATGCACAACAATAGAAGATGCTGTCATGCCTATAGTCCAACCAGAACACACAACAACTAGAGAAAACATGGAGGTTGTGATCTCAGGGGAATCAAGTTTGGGTGATGCACAGAAATGTTCAATGATGTCATGCCCCAAACCAACCGCAGATACAAAAAACATTGGGGATGGGGATTCAAAGTCCGCAAGCCATGATAAGTGATTAATAAAAGACTTTATTCAGAATAGAAAGGCAGAATACAACATGCTTAATAATGGAACTTAGTTAAATATAAACAGGAAACAACCAGGAATAAAAGAAACAGTAAAGAAATATGTTGTTTTTGATGCTGAAAATTAGTCAAAACATACCTGTCAAAGAAGCAAAGTGTAGTAATGAAAAGTAAACGGGACTCCAAAGTTTAGCCTTGGCTTTCAGCCAGCTAAACAGCCAGTAGCACAAATAGCAGTAAATCAAGAGAGAGTTTTTTGAGTGTAAGTGTGTGTTCTGAACATAGAATTGTTCGTGATTTTGAAAGAAGAGAAATACAGGGTATTCATAGATTTTGAAAACGAGTAAAAGAGAAGTAATAAGCTACAAACAAGAAAACAATCACGATTCAGAATCAATTACATACATGGTTTCCTTTAATTAAGGGATCACTTGCTTAACGGGCAGTGACAGGTTTCAAAAATAAGGAAAGAAATCAGTATAGGCAGACTGATTATTGCCATAAATGAAGTAAATCAAACAAAACAAATAGTCTCAGGAACTTGAATAAACCCAAAAAATAGGGTTTTCCAACACCAATCGAGTCTAGAGATGCTAAATAAATAAATCAAACAAACACTAACAAATGGACTGAGAAACCTCAAAAGAAATTAGGGTTTTTATCATGCAAACTCAGAGAGGGAGAACAATACGAGCAAACATAGCAAAACATGTTCAAAAATCAGATAAACTTTTGAAATAACTTATTCGAAAAACCCTAATCAAAAAAGATAAAGAGTTTTGGAAGCAGAGTTTTAAAAGAAACTTCGAGAAAAATGCTTAGAAGTTCAAAGCAAATATAGATCTGAAGCAGATCTGAAAGAAATTGAAAGAACCTTAGATATTAGGGTTTCAGAAGAACCCCAATGGATGAGAAAGGCCTTGAAAGCTATTGATCTAAGGAGGTGAGATAAAGTTCTAACTCGAGTGGCCAAGGCTGGCTGGAGAAAGATTGGAGACGACCGGAGAACAGTCATCGGGCAAAGTCTGGACCAAATCCCTTCATGATCTGGTCATGAGACCACAGAAACGAACCCGTAGAAGCCATGGGAGGCTGATACAGGTCTCCGATGAACTTGGAAGGCCATGGATTATGGAGGCGGCATCTAGGGTTTGAGGGTGGGGTAGAGAGAATTTAAGAGAGGAGGGTGATTCAGAGGAGGCGTGTTGTGAGGAATGATAGTGTTTAGGGAGTCGTTTGGGGTTCATTAAGGTAAGGGGGTCTGTTGGCTGTTGATCATTTTAATCAACGGCCTGGATTGAACGGGTAAGTGGATGGTTTAATAGAATAGGGTTTGGGTCGATTCAGATTGCAATTGGGTTGGAGTAGTTGGGCTTCAAATTGGGTTCAATTGGGTTCAAAATCAGGCTATAATTGAAATAAAATGGGGCTAACATTTAAATAGCCAATTTTCCTATTCGATTTATAAAAAATAATAAAATAATTTTTGTAAATAAATTAAAGATATGAAAATGATTTATAATACATAATTAATTATTTAACAATACCATACCTAATTTTGTGAACATAAATGCAATTAAATCTTAAAAGAAGCTATTATTGCAATTATATACAATTTAGCTTTAAAAATACTAAATAAATTTGTAAAAATATTCAAAACTTTCCTTGGCTATATTTTAGCATAGATATAAAAGTCCAATAATTATGAATTTTGGAAAAATTGCTGAATTTTATGGATAAAATAGGAGAATAAATATATTAATTTTTTTAAAAAAATTAAGGGAAAGTAATGAAGTACTTGGATATATGCGTATATGCATAGAGATATATGCGATTTTGAAGCTATTTTCATATTGAAAAATATATAGGGAAAAATTGGGTATCAACAGCTGCCCCTCTTTATCCGAGAATGGTGAAAGAGTTTTCGGGTAAAGATATGATGGCCAATTTTTACCGAGCGAAATGGTTTGGGAGAGAGGTTCAGGATGCGCCTTGGCTTATGAGTTTCCTACATATCCTTGGTGTTACAGGAATCAGGCCGTATGTAGTTCAAGATCCGTCGGCGGAGTATGCCGACAGGGTATTTTCGAAAATACAAACAATATTTTAGGCTGGTAGAGTGAGTGGTTTACCGGAATGGTTAGGTTTGATGGCTGCGGGCACTGGAGCGGGCTCCTACCGGGCTGTTGCATGCCGGTTTTATGTTCAAAAATAGAAACAATACAAGCGTATATCGTGCATAAAAATTAAACATGATGCAGGTTCCCTATTGGACCATAAATGCTGCCTTCAGACAGTTAGGATGACGTCCTTAGGCCATGACGTCCTGGGCCATGAAGCGTATAATAAAGGATTCGCAGGCTATGAAATGATGCTCTCGGGCTATGAAAAATTATTCATCCTAACCATGATGCCTTTGAATAATGATATGCAAAAGATTGAAAGGGATCCTCAGTCCATGACATGGTGTTCTCAGACTCTGAGGATGGTGCCTCTGAAGGATGACGCATTTGGATAAGTTGGCGATATTTCAGCCCATGGAGGAAGCAGTATATGGCGATCTTTCAGCAAGAAATACAGATTTAATATGAGGCGATATTTCAGGCATGCAGATGTAGATGAGTGATCTTTCAGCCATGCAATGTCGTATGAGGCGATCTTTCAGCCTATGATGTAGTATGAGGTGATCTTTCAGCCCATGATGTGGTACGAGGCGATCTTTCAGCCATGCAGATGTAGTGTGAGGCGATCTTTCAGCCATGTAGATGTAGCGATCTTTCAGCCATGTGATGCAGTAAGAGGCAATCTTTCAGCCGTGAAGATGTAGTATGAGGTGATCTTTCAGCCCATGCAGATGCAGAAATGCAAATAGAGACAGTATTTTGTCTCGGAAGGCAGAATGGTAGCCTTATGCAATATAGAAATGCAGATGGAGACAAAGTTTAGTCTCAGAAGGCAGAATGGTAGCCTTATGCAATGCAAAAATGTTGATGGAGACAATATTTAGTCTCGAAAGGAAGAATGGTAGTCTTATGCAATGCAGAAATGCAGATGGAGCCATCGTTTAGTCTCGGAAGGCAGAATAGTAGCCTTATGCAACGTAGAAATGCAGATGGAGATAGCGTTTAGTCTCGGAAGGCAGAATGGTAGCCTTATGCAAAAATAAAAAGGTTAATGGTAAATGAGCTTTCTTAGCTGATAGCAGATCACGATATTGTGACTGCTGGGGGGATCATGACATACGAAGTGTTACTGTTGTGTGCGGATAGCAAAAGTGGGTAAGTGCAACGGTCTTTGAGAGTTGTATTCCTGAACAATGTTTGTCTCGTGAGTATATAGCATATTTGATTATTTTGCAATCCAAATGTCTGCATCCAAAGAAAAATCGTGAGTTTTGTAAAAGGGGATGTTAGTTTGTATCCCCGCTGGCTCTGCTTGACCTATTTGGCTTCGATCTGGTAATACTGTATGTATCACTGGTGTAGCATTGCTAAACGAGGCAATTTTAGTAATAAACATGCACGATTTTGTAAAAGTATAGATGTATAATTATAATAGTTTGTAGGTGAACCGATGACTGTGACGCGGTTCGAGACATTGCAACCTCTCTTGGTACAAAATTTTGAGGTTCCTCCTCAAAAATCTACCCCAGTTTAATGGGTTGGACGTTTCAGACTATTGCTCGTGCGACGATCAGCTAAAATTGCTTCGGAATTTTGAGGGTCCTCTTCAAAATTCTGCCCTAATTTCCAATTTCGGGGAGAAATGAAAATTTTATTGAATTGTGACCGAACCCATAGGGCTTCCTACATATACCCTCTTAAATGGGAATCAGGTCAGGTGTAGTTCAATTTACATCATACAGGGAAAACATAAAGATTACACATAGTAGCACTTCACTGCATCTGAATTAATCGGCTTTGGCCAAACTTCTCCGTCCATTTTTGCAAGTATGAGGGCTCTTCCTGTCAGAACCTAGTGAACCATGTACAGACCTCTCCAATTAGGCGAGAAATTCCCTTTGGCTTTATCTTGATGCGGAAAGATATTCTTTAACACCAGCTGTCCCGGTGAACTGTCTTAGCTTGACCCTTTTGTTGAAGGCTCTGGACATTATGTTCTAATAGAGTTGACCATGGAAAACTGCGTTCATCCTCTTTCCGTCTATAAGAGCTAGTTGCTCATAACGACTTTTTATCCATTTTGCGTCGTCGAGCTCAGCTACCTGTATGATCCTTAAGGAAGGAATTTCTACTTCAACGGGAATGATGACTTCTGTACCATAAACCAACATATAGGGGGTTGCCCCGGTCGATGTACGGACTGTGGTGTGATAACCCAACAGAGCAAACGATAACTTCTCCTGCCACAATTTGTTCTTTTCTATCATTTTCATTAATATCTTTTTGATATTCCTGTTGGCGACTTCCACAGCTCCATTCATTTGAGGCCTGTGGGCTGTGGAATTCTTGTGGCTAATTTTGAAGGTTTCGCACATATCTTTCAATGGGTCACTATTGAGATTTGAGCCATTATCAGTGATGATTGACTATGGGATACCGAATCGACAAATAATTCGATCGCGAACGAAGTCTGCCATGACTGTAGGATGTTATTTCAACCCACTTAGTGAAATAATCGATGGCTACTAGGAGAAACATGTGTCTGTTTGAAGCAACGGGCTTAATTTGACCAATGACATCCATTCCCCAGGCGACAAATGGCCAGGGTGAGCTTGTTGCATTGAGCTTATTTGCCGGCACATTTATCATGTCGGCATGAAGCTGACAGTGATGCCATTTCCGGACGTACTTGATGCAATTTGTTTCCATAGTCATCCAAAAGTGACAAGCCCGGAGTATCTTCTTTGATAAAACAAACCATTTATATATGGACCGCAGGTACTAGCATAAATTTCCTCTAGCAGCTTGGATTCTTCTTTTGCGTCGACACACATTAATAATCCAAAATCCAGAGTCCTCCTATACAGGATTCCTCTGCTGTGAAAGAAATTGTTTGACAACCTCTGAAGTGTGTGCTTCTAGGTATGATTGGTAAGCTCCGGGTAATCTCTTTTCGCCAAATATTCCTTGATGTCATGGAACCAAGGTTTTCCGTTTTCTTCCTCTTCAACATGGGCACAATAAGCTGGCTGATTATGAATTATCACCTGTATGGGATCAATGAAATTCTTATCATTTTACTGTATCATGGATGACAGGGTAGCCAATGCATCAGCGAATTCATTCTGGATTTTGGGATCATGTCAGAATTTTGTCTTTGTGAACCTCTTTATCAGTTCCTGTACATGATGTAGATACGGGAGTATCTTGGAGTTCTTGGTCGCTCATTCCTCTCGTACCTGATGTATGAGTAAATTTGAATCTCCAATTATTAGTAGCTCTTGAATGTTCATGTCAATGGCCATTTTGAGCCCTAAGATACAGGTTTTATACTCGGCCATATTGTTGGTGCAGGGGAACCTGAGTTTGGCGGACACTAATAATGCTAGCCGGATTCTGATACCAAGACTGCGCCTATTCCAACTCCTTTGAGGTTTGCTGCTCCATGAAAAAACATTCTCCAACTATCATAGGACTCTGCAATATCGTCTCCTATGAATGATACTTCTTCATCAGGAAAATACGTTTTCAGGGGTTCGTATTCTCCATCCACGGGATTCTCAGCGAGATGAGTTGCCATGGCCTGACCTTTGACCGCTTTCTGAGTTACGTAGACATTGTCAAACTCACTCAATAGGATTTAGCACCTGGCTAGCTTGCTAGTGGGCATGGGCTTCTAAAAGATGTACTTCAAAGGATCCATCCTTGATATAAGATATGTAGTATAGGCACATAAGTAATGCCTTAGCTTCTGAGCGACCCAAGTTAAACCACTACAGATGCGCTCCAAAAGAGAATACTGGGCCTCATACGGAGTAAACTTCTTGCTGAGATAATAGATGGCACGTTCCTTCTTTCTTGTTTCATCATGTTGCACCAGACACAACCGAAAGCTCTGTCCAACACAGCAATGTAGAGTAATAAGGGTCTACCTCGCACACGCGGGACCAAGACTTGTGGTGTTGACAAGTACTCCTTGATTTTATCAAAGGCTTTTTGACAGTCGTTGGTCCATTTGGTAGCGGCGTCCTTTTTCAACATCTTAAAGATTGGCTGGTAGATGACTGTGGACTATGCTATGAACCGACTGATATAGTTGAGTCTTCCCAAGAAACTCATCGCGTCCTTCTTGTTCTTTGGCGGTGGTAGTTCTTGAATGGCTTTGACTTTTGATGGATCCAGTTCTATTCCTCAGCGGCTCACAATAAACCCAAGAAACTTCCCAGCAGGAACCTCAAATGCAGACTTTGCGAGGTTTAGATTTAGGTTGTACCTCTGCGATCTGTTGAAAAACTTCCTTAGATATCTTATGTGGTCAGTGGCCTTCTTGAATTTTATGATAACATCATCCACATATACCTCTATCTTCTTGTGTATCATGTCATGGAAAATGGTAGTCATGGCCCTCATGTAGGTGGCCCTTGCATTCTTCAGACCGAATGGCATCATGTTGTAACAATACATTCCCTAGAGCATAATGAATGCCGTTTTCTCAGCATCTTCTTCATCCATCCAGATCTAATGGTAACGGGCAAAACAATCTACAAATGACTGAGTTCATGCTTGGCGCAAGTGTCAATGGCGATAGTGAACGCTGATTCGTGTTTCCTTGACGTTTTCTGCATCTCCCAGGTTAACAATTTATGTCTTGTCCAGGTTGGACATAGGTCTGTTCTCAAAGTTCTATACTTCTTTGACAATTTCTTCTGGTATATCATCTTCCTCTGAATCAATGTCCGTTTGTTGCGTTGTCTCATTGCATTTTACAGTCATTGGTTCATCAAGATAAGTAATAATAATGTAGTATAAATAAAGTAATGAGGGAAAAAAATAATAATGAGTGTTGATTTGTAAGAAAAATTCGAAATGCTTTGATAAATTCCATAACTGTTTTGAACATTGAAGATCTTATTACGGGAATAAAATTGTGAAAAGAAAATCATCTAGCAAATAAAAACAGTGCATGATGCTTGTTTTAGCCTTGCTATCCCGAGGCTCGCCGGGCTTTGGTTGTTCTGATAGACCAGTTATTGAGGCGTGGTCCTCTGCTTACAACCTGTATGGAAGGGCCTTCCTCCCCTTCCTCCTCAAGGATAATAAAGCAATCCATATCATCTTTTTCTAAAAACAAGTTTTTCACTATTGCGAGCGCCTCTTCTTCGTCCGCCCCATAGACGATGTCAGCCTGTTGGAAGGTCTGCTCCAAGTGCGGTATCAGCTGCTCCAGTGGGTAGTAAGGACCACGCCATGCGGCAACCAGTTGTTGAACTCTTCCCAAGTGTATTTGTATCCCAAGCCGAAAGTGGTGCCATGTTTTTTGACTGTTATGGGTTTAGCTATTCATTGGAGGTTTTTACCGAGTCCTTTGCCAAGCTCGTACCCACTCCAATTCAATATACTCCCAATCTTCTTGTCCTACCACTTGTCTTTGTCGACAGCATTGACCCGCTCGATATGGTGGTAGGTCTCTGCGCCTAGCTTTCTTCTCTCTTCGATTGCTAGAATGGTCTGTAGACTGTATATGGGGTTGCTTCAGTCGCTGTGAATGATCACCTCCTGGAGATTCCATTCAAATTTTACCGCTTGGTGCAGGGTTGATGCTACGGCACCAGCAGCGTGAATCCATGGCCGCCCCAACGGCAAGTATAGGATGCGGGCACATCTATTATTTGGAACTCAACATTGAACTTGGTTGGTCCCATCTGCAGACACCAGCGAATCTCACCGATGGTGGACCTCCGAGACCCGTCAAAAGCTTTTACATTGATAGCTCCTTCTTTTATCTCGTGCAACCCTTTGCCCAACTTCTTGAGCGTTACCAGAGGACAGATGTTGAGGATGGAACCCCCGATGACCAGGATCCTGGTGATGAAATAGTCCTCGCATTGCACGGTGATATGCAGGGCTCTATTATGACCCAGCCCTTCAGGCGACAGCTCGTCTTCATAGAAGGTGATTTTTTGGCTCTCTAATACCTATCCAACCATGTTGGACATTTCCCCGCCAGTGATGTTGCTTGGCACGTAGGCTTCACTTAGCACCTTTAGCAGAGCACTTTTGTGTGCCTTGGAATTCTGTAGTAGTGAGAGGATGGATATCTGCGCTGGTGTTTTGTTCAGATGGTAGATGACCGAGTACTCTTTGGCTTGTATTTTCCTTCAAAGGTCGTCCAGACATGTCTCAATGATGGGTGGCCGGTTGGAGGCCTGCTTGCTGGACTCAGCTAGGTTCTTAGAGGATAGACTCTCCACGTTCTTGTGATTCCTTGTGCTGCAATAGTCTCTCCGAACCTGTCCTTGCCTTTCCTCCTAGCCTCGGCTGTGTAATCCCAGGGTATAGCTTTTATGTGGAATGATAGCACGAAGGACATCACTACTGAGATCGGTGCGACCACTTTTACTTCGAACGGGACATGTTCTTTATGTGGAATATCTGCAACTTCAAATGGTGTCGGTGCTTTTGCTGATGGAGCTCTTTCGAACTCAAGAGAGATAGACACATCTACCTCAGTGACCTCAGATGGTTGGATCTGGACCATAATGGGGTTGAGGGTAACTGCTGGCTTCTTTGGATCATCGCCCTCCATGATCAACCCGATGGATCCCTCAAGATCCCAATCATCCTCCACTTTAATCATGTGAATACCCCCGCCCTTATGGTCCGGTAGAGGGTTATTGCAGACATTCGGGGCGGGTTCTTTTTCCACAATACCTTATTATCGATCAGGTACCTCTTGTCCCTGGTTGTCCATGACTATCCTGATTTTATTCCAACCAACCCGAGTAGAAAGGAGCACAACCAACATGATACATGTCTGGCTCGATGGTATCTCTTTCCATTATGATCTTGCAGTGCCACATATGCTGCACTTGGCACTTGTAAGGGCTATCATCCTCTTGGAAGTGAGCTTAGAAATGACTCATCTTGTCGACCCTGGGTATGACCTGCTTTTTACCAGCTTGCCTCATAACCCGAAGCAGGACGTAAGGGTATGTCCCCCTAAGACCAATCAATATCAGAAAAGGTGCATTTCTTGATTGGGCAATGAATTTCTCCATTAGAAACCATTCGAACATCCACTGAATTTGCTTCTCGGTCAAATTATTGAACAGTTCGACCCATCCTTTAGCATCCTCTGGCCGAGCAAACATATCGGGGATATAATTCATTCGCTTTGGGTGATGGAAAGCGATGTGATTATCCCAGTCTCTACGCCGGATCTCTTGTCAATATTCGCCTCTCTAAATATGTTCCATGAGCCAGAGTTGGAGCAATAGATTGCATCCTTCAAAGTGTTTTTCTCCTTACTGACACCTCTCCAAAGCTCGGTATATGTCTGCAATAATCATGGGTACGATGCTGAACGCCTTCCCATCAATCCCTTCCATCAGGGTTTTAGTTACCATAGCTAGCCAGGTGTGGATCCTTGCTTTCTTCATTGGAAACACGATCAGCCCCAGGAAACAGAACATGAAAACAAACACTCTCCAGTGGATGTGTCCCAAAGATGTGAGGGAAAATTTGCCAGAGTAGGTACAGTAAGATTTGTTGTGACCGTACCTTTCATACAAGTAATCAAAAGGAATGTATGAATTCTTCTAGCATGTTAATTCTAGATTCTTCTTCAAACCCATCATCTTCAGGAAGTCCCTATCTTTGCAGTTCTCGGGCAATAAAAAACCGGAGTTTCCTATACCAAACCAGCCAATCCTCCTATTTCCTCTAGTAAAGGTGTCATTTCAATGTCTCAAAGCAGAACACAGCCTTTTGACAATCCCAAAACAGTGTGGCAGCTTCTATGATCTTGTTGTTGGGTTGAATTTCCAGGAGGGAAGGTAGGTTTCCTAGATATTTTAGGACGAGAGTCTGATAACTAGAGTAAAGATCTTTCCACCAGCTTAGCAGTCTTGGGTGGATGTTGGTAACCATGCCGACTTTGGGGATTTTGTGACTCATTATCTGCAAACCAGAAAGGTTAGACCTTAACCCCACCAGACTTGGCTATTTAACATCAACAATTGACATTAAGCATTTATTTCTCCAAATAAATGCGCGAAACGTGATGATGTCCATTTTGAGTTTAGGAAAACCCAGTGGACTTTGGATAGGGCTATCTTAAAGGATCATTATGTGGACAACATAACTGATCCGGCTAGGTTTGACCATGATGTATGCATAATTTTTAATGGATTAAGGTTTCTATGGGGTTTTAGACTGGTACCCTTGAGCGGAAAACTCAAGGGGGAAGGCTCGAAACGGTCGACTGCACCGCTCATTGACTAGTTTTACCACAAATATGCCTTTTCCAATTTAGGGGGTAATGATATAGGAAGAGTGCAACACTCGTTATAAGCGTTGTTATAGTATTTATTTTGGCATGAGTGGAGTGTGATGTTAAGCATGATTATGCAATAAAAATAAAAAAATCATGTTGACATGTATTTGCACATTAAGAAAGCGATAAATATAGCAGTTTCATAATTTAAAGCGATAAAGGAAAGAAAACAAAGGGAGACATATCAGTTTTGCTTTTAATGAAGAAATTAAATGCTAAAATAAATCAAACAGATAATTGCACATACATAGAGGTACAAATGCACAAGAATAATCTGAAATGGTAAAAGCCTAAAGATCCCCAGCACAGTCGCCATGCTGTCGCACCCCTTTTTTTCCTTCCTCGCGGCAGGAGAATCGGGTTTATGACATTTTGGATATAGGCAACTCGTTCCTTTTGGGAACTGGGTTTTGCATTTTGAAGAGTCACCACCGAATGATTTATGGTGCATTAGGACACCTACAAAGTTCACTACAACTACACTTTGATAACTAGAGATAGGGTACGGGCTTGAAATTATCCTAAGGGGAAGGTGTTAGGCACCCCTCAGGATCCACTAGTATTGTTCCCAGCCAGACAATTCTTTGTGAATTTGGTGCAATTAACATGTAAGCACATAAGGCTCAAATTAGAGGAGATTTTGACACAAAAACGCTTGAAAGTAAACAAAGTATGAAAGAGAAGTTATTAAAAGGCTGATTTTGAGAAGAAGTCAAAAATATTTTAAAGACAAAGAAAGAAAGGGAAAGGGAGTCCTAGGTTTATGCAAAATATGGATAACATCAATGCAATACCCGGTAATCACTCCTCAAAAGAGGGGCTACGAGTGGTATTAGCGCACCGGTCATCATATCCATATCTACCGTGCCCACCCCATTAAGGTATTAAAGTGCGGATTAGTCTCGATCATTATTGCATGCTATTACCTGCCGCATTCCTATCAGTCCCGAACTCTTTTAGGACTACTATTCCTAAAGGGAAGGGTATTAGGCTGACTTGGGGTTTCAAAGGTGAAAAAATCTAAGGCGACATACAAAACATGTAGGATAGCACAATAACAGGGGAAGCACATAAACAATGAAGGCTCACATATACCTCCTCAAACAAGGAAATCAAATAGCATGACTAAAACAACAAGCAGGGTTTGGAAATATTAAAAGCAAAGGGGAGTTTAAATTGTTGAAGCAGACCAATTTATTAAATAACTCAGATAAGAAGTCTGAATCAGGCATGCCTCCTGGTTGTAGCGATTATTAACAGAAACAGGTTCAGTTTTATTTATTGTTATTACCTAAGGTTTGCCTAAGTGTAGAATCCTGTGAGCATGGTATCTATTATGGATTCTGAATTTGACAAAGCAGTAACAATCTAAAAATGAGTGGTTTGAAATCCTATAAGCATGCTTGCTAGACTGTGTTAAATAGGGAGCTTGAGTTATTTAAAACTAGTTCAGAATAGACTGATCTTAAATTAGACTAGTTTCAAATTCTGCAGATGATGGTATCCATTATTGCTAGTTTTAACTCATATAGATATGATATTTAGTGTTGCTGGTTTTAATTCCTATAGGCATGACTTCTATATTTTATACTGATTTTAAAAAATTATAAACATGATACTAATTTATAGCCGTTTAGATACTAAAGCATGATGTCTAAGTGGTAACAAGCGTGCAAAATTTAAAAATGAAGTCCTATACGCAGGTTATCTAGGTGTGAAGTTGAAAATGTAGAATTCAAATGAACTCCTATAGGCATGATGTCTAAAGTGCAGAATTGAACACGCGTGATGTAAAACATTCCTATAGACATGTTGCCTAAGTGCAGATTTGAATGAACTAACACACAGATCCTATAGGCATGTTTTCTACCCTTAAGCATGCATAATTACCCATTGTGTTTTCACTAGCCAACCCCAAATGTCCATTATAAATTATTACAGACCAGTTGCTGAATTACATCAAGAAAAATACATAAAAAAAATTGGGAAAAAGTAGAACCATAGCAAGCCTGATCTTGACTTCCTATCTAACTTATATAATTAATTACTCCAAAAGCCACTTGATTTCAAAGTCTTTCTCAGACCTGGGTGTGTCAGTGTTCACTAAGGGTCTTAAGGGACCCCTGGTAGTGCTTACACCCAGATTCAATAGAACCAGACAGAGATTAGTGCAGTTTGGAAATGCCAGTCGTTATGTGTCCAAGTTCAGAGAGAGCTCATGGGTCCCAAGGCAAGGCTCACACAAGAGGGGCAGAACTTAAGTCTAAGAAGATAGTGGAAGTGCAGGAATAGAGATTTAAAACTTAATTGATAAAGGAGAGGGGTAAAGGGTGATGGGGAAACAGTAATTAGCAAAATACAGAGTTGATAACTTCATACAAAGGGGGGTCAGGGGTTGGGAATTCATTGCAAAGAGCATATGTACTTAGGCAAGGGTCAGCCTTGGTCATGCACAACAATAGAAGATGCTGGTATGTGTAAGGCCTCGTGAAATCCCTACTCGAAAACCCGGATCCCGTGGTGCCAAGTTAGGAGCATGTGTTAGAGATTCATAAATATACCTCGCGGCGAGCTAGATCGCCGCAGCGTGGACCTTTTTGGATTGAATAATACATTAAAAAGTAAAGAATAAGTTTCCATAAAAATGCAAGAAATGCGGTCCAGAATACGGCCGCAAATCAGGTATGCGGACCGCATATCTACCGCGGAGTTAGTCAGAATGTTGGTTAAAATTGAAGTCAGCTATGCGTTTGAAAATGCGGTCGCATAGTCGTCGCATATTTTCCTTTGAATTTTGTGAGGGTCAGTTCTACTGTGCACTTTGCGACCGCAGAACGCGAATGCAGACCGCATTCTTACCACAGATTGAGTCAGAGTGTCCAGTTTCTGGGGAGCATTTTGCGTTCCATTATGCGGACCGCATGTTTACTCTGAGATCGCAAATGTGATCGCATATTTGACTCGGTGCTCCAATTTTCTAATTTTTAACCCAACCTCCCTATCGATATATCCGGTGTTATAGCTTATTTTAAGCATCTTTCTCAACATTTCTAGAGGGAGAGAGAGGGTTTTTAGAGAGGGAAAGTCTCCCTATCAAATTACGCCATGAGATATGGCTAAATCCTTGAAGGAAATGAAGTGAAGACCCCTAGACCTTCATCTCAAGAGGTAAGAGTTCATCACCCCAAATCTTATTTTTATTATTATTCTCAGATATATGGGGTCACTAGTGAGGTGATTCATAGGTATAACAATGGATTTCTTACATTCATATCAAACCTTAGAGTAGTGGGAGGTGGTGAATTAAAGAGGTGTACAAAATGATATAAATTGCTCTCAAAAAGGGGCCTAAGATCACATTGCACCTCTAGGGTTTGTCAATATGCTTGAACCAAGCTAGAGTCTCAATCTCATCTCTAATTCTCGATTTAATTTGTAATTCTTACTCAAGAGATCGAAGTGCTAAGAGTTCCAGAAATTTATAAAAAAGTAAGGAAAGCTTTATTGAGGTATGTATGGCTAAACCCCCCCCCCCCTTTATTAGAAATTGAGTGCCGTTATCATTTACAAAAGTATGGTAAGAGTTGAATTGGTCAGTGTATTGATTGTTATTATGCATTAATTGATTTGCAATTATCTCTACATATACGTGAAGGATGTGCCTCAATGTGAATAATGTACCCTTATTGATAATTAGAAAAAGATGAAAAAGTACAATTATGTGTTGAAATACTTGGGCTATAGGCTGACATCGAAACAAAGAATTATTCACGCTAGCTATGTGCTCACTTACCTGTGATTGCAACTTGAATTATCTTGTGGTATGTGTGTCTATGATCACAACTTGTTAAATAAATATTGAAAAGAGAATAGATGTGATAATGGTGGCCTTGGGTGCCAAGGAAGTGATACGATATATGTGAAATAAAGATTCAGAGGTGTTGACTAATGAGAATTGAGTAATGCCTAGGCAAGGCGAACTAGCCGATCAGGTCGTGATCGGACACCATGCTGTACACATGGTGGTAATGTGCCGGTATTGAATTTTGAATAAGGGGAAATGGAATATTGATTGAGAGTAATACCTCCAAAGAGGTGACTTAGCCGGTCGAGTCGTGACCGGACTCCGCCCTAGATAGCGGTGGTATTGAGAACAGTGGTGGACATGTGACGGAAATACGCTAATCTAAGTTTTTGGAAATTGTATGAAAGGTTATATGAATTGCATCTTTGATATACCCTTGTTATTTACTTGTACCTGTATGATAGTTATTTATAGTAAAATGGTGTTTAGTTATACATACCAGTACAATTCAAATGTACTGACGTCCCCTTTTTCGGGGGCACTACATTCGTGTTATGATTGTAGGTGGTTCTATAGCAGGCACTCCAGTCCATCGGCAGTAGCACCTCCTCCACTTTCCATAAGCTGTATTGGTGAGACCCTTTCCCCTTGGGCCCTGCGTGGCTTATGCCACTGTTCTTCCCGGAGTCTTATTTTTTTTGTATTTCTGTAAGGTATAGCCGAAGCCTTGTTGCCGGCATTTCTGTATTATTCTTTAGTTATATTTAGAGGCTCCGTAGACAGATGGTGGGTAGTGTCCGGTATTGGAAATTAAAATAGAAACATTGATGTTTGGCAATGATGTATATAACTTGTAATACCTTTAAAGTGGCGAATGAAGTTGCTAATTAAAATGAAATGGAAATCGTTAATTATACGTTGATAGAATTTGATTAATGGAGTCCATCTCCTATTTATTCATGAGTTAGTTTGGGTAGAATGAGACCTAACAGGCTTGCTCGGTCGGGTTTACTCGGTTGAGCGTCGGTCGCGCTCCTCGGATTTTGGGGCGTGACAGTATGCCTATAAGCCAATCAGAACACACAACAACTAGAGAAAACACGGTAGTTGTGATCCCAGGAGTTTGGGTCATGAACATCAATGTTCAATGCTATCTTGCCCCAAACCAACCACAAATACCAAACACATTGGGGATAGGAATTCAAAGTCCGCAAGCCATGATAAGTGATTAACAGAAGCCTTTATTCAGAATAGAAAGGAAGAATACAACATGCCTAATAATGGAACTTAGTTAAATACAAATAGGAAACAAACGGGAATAAAAGAAACGGTAAAGAAACATGTTGTTGATGATGCTGAAAATTAGTCAGAACATACCAGTCAAAGAAGCAAAGTGCAGTAAAGAAAAGTAAACGGGAATCCAAAGTTTAGCCTTGGCTTTAAGCTCGCTAAACAGACAATAGCACAAATAGCAGTAAAGCAAGATAGGGTTTTTTGAGTGTAAGTGTGTGTTTGAACTTAGAATTGTTCGTGTTTTTGAAAGAGGAGAAGTACATGGTATTTATAGCTTTTGAAAACGAGTAAAAGAGAAGTAATCAGCTACAAGCATGGAAATAATCACGATTCAGAATCAATTACACACATGTTTGCCTTTAACTAAGGGATCACTTGCTTAACGGGCAGTGACATGTTTCAAAAAATAAGGAAAAAAATCAGTATAGGCAGACTGATTATTTCCATAAAAGAAGTAGTAAAATAATTGAGTAAGTAATCAAGTCTATGTACAGAAATATATTTATTTTGGGAAAGGATTCAGTAAGGCAACACAAGGAAAGAAATCGATTAACCTTAACGGGCGAGTGAAATTAGATTTTCACAAAAGAAAAGTTTGAAATCAGTCACAGAATTGAAGATCAAACAGGAAAACTTAACATATAAATGGAGTGCTCAAACATTAGACATGCAAGGCCAAACTATTGGAAAAAAGAAACAACATGCAATAGTAACACAAATTTAGTATACAGCAACATACGAAGCCTGATAGTCACGTAGTTCAAGTTTCAGTGACTTAGTAGTAGAGAAAAAGATAGAGCATGTAAAGGGTCAAGTGAAAAAACCCTTCTAAAGACATAGTCGAGTTTCAAAGATAGTAAGAACCCAAAATCACATAAAGAAAAGATATGCTGAAACAAAAGAATTTCAAATCAAGTTGAGCAACTTCAAACAGATGAATTGCACAAGCGATTCAGAAACTCGAATAGACCCAAAGAATTTAGGGTTTTTGAAACCAATCGAGTTTAAAGATGATGAGCAAACAGATTACATCAATACTTAGAGACTCGAATGAACCTAAAAGAAATTAGGATTTTTCAACACCAATAGAGTCTAGAGATGCTAAACAAGTAAATCAAACAAACAAATAGTCTCAGGAACTCGAATAAACACAAAAATTAGGATTTTCCAACACCAATCGAGTCTATAGAAGATAAACAAATAAATCACATAAATACTAACAAATGGACTCAAAAACCTCAAAAGAAATTAGGGTTTTATTATACAAACTCAGAGAGGAGAACAATACGAGCATACATAGCAAAACATATTCAAAAATCAGATAAAGTTTTGAAATAACTTAACCAGAAAACCCTAATCGAAAAAGATAAAGAGTTTTGAAAGCACAGTTTTAAAAGAATCTTCGAGAAAAATGCTTAGAAGTTCAAAGAAAACATAGATCTGAAGCAGAGCTAAAAGATCGAAAGAATCTTAGAGATGGGCTTCAGAAGAACACCGAGTGATGAGAAAGGCCTTGAAAGCCATTAATCTAAGCAGGAAAGCCAAAGGTCTGACTCGAGTGGCCATGCTGGCCGGAGAAAGATCAGAGACGACCGAAGAATAGTTATTGGGGCAAAGTCTGGACCAAACCCCTTCATGATCTGGTCATGAGACCACAGAAATGAACACGTAGAAGCCATGAGAGGCTGATACAGGTCTCCGATGACCTTGGAAGGCAATGGATTAGGGAGGATTAGGGTGGTAGAGGCTAGGGTTTGAGGATGGTGTGGAGACTATTTGAGAGAGGAGGAGGATTCAGAGGCGGCGTGTTTTGAGGAATGATAGGGTTTAGGGGGTCGTTTGGGGTTAATTAAGGTAAGGGGGTCTGATGGCCGTTGATCAAAATGATCAATGGCCTGGATTGAACGGGTAAGTGGGCAGTTTAATAGAATAGGGTTTGGGTCAGTTCAGATTGCAATTGGTAGGAGTAATTGGGCTTTAAATTGGGTTCAATTGGGGTTCAAAATCAGGCTATAATTGAAATAAAATGAGGCTAACGTTTAAATAGCGAATTTTTCTATTCGATTTATAAAAAATAATAAAATAATTTTTGTAAACAAATTAAAGATACTAAAATGATTTATAATATATAATTAATTATTTAGAAATACTAGACCAAATTTTGTGAACATAAATACAACTAAATCTTAAAAGAGGCTAATATTGCAATTATATGCAATTTATCTTTAAAAATACTAAATAAATTTGTAAAAATGTGCAAAATTTTCCTTGGCTATATTTTAGAATAGATAAAAAAGTACAATAAACGAATCACCAAAAATGATAATTTTGGAAATAATTGCTGAATTTTATGGATAAAATAGGAGAATAAATAGATTAAAAATCTTTTAAAAATTAAGGGAAAGTAATGAAGTACTTGGATATATGCATATATATGCCATTTTGAAGCTATTTTCATATTGAAAAATATATAGAAAAAAATTGGGTGTCAACACCTGGGACCTCAACCAAAAACCCAAAAACATCCCTTAACCTTATTCAAACTTATATCAATCTTCAAAACACCTCAAACAACATGAAAACCATCAAAATACATCGAATTCAAGCCTAAAGTTCCAAAATCTTCCGCATTTCGCTTATGATCAAAAAGTACACCAAGCCACGTCCGAATGACCTAAAATTTTACACACACATCCCAAATGACATAATGAAGCTACTGCAAGTCCTGAAATTCCATTCCGACCCCTATATCAAAATCTCACCTATCAACTAGAACACGCCAAAAACTAAATTTCGCCAAATCAAGCCTAAATCTACTCCGGACCTCCAAAACACATTCCGATCACACTCTTAAGTCCCAAATCATCTCCCGAAGCTATCCGAACCATCGGAACTCACATCCGAGCTCTCTAACACATAAGTGAGCATCCAGTTGATTTATCTAACTTAAGCCTTCTTAAAGGAGACTAAGTGTCTCAAACCTTCTCGAAACCTTTCCGAACCTGAGCCAACCAACCCGATCACATATAAAACCGATTATTAAAGCAAATAGAAGCAGAAATGGGAGAAACTGAGCGGTAACTCATGAGAGGACCGGTCGGGTTGTCACACTGCTGAAGCAGACATTCTCGCACTTTCAATCCTTAACTTGCAAATGCGATGGGCTCACCTGCGATACTCAACTCGCTGAAGCAAAGATCCTACCCAGGCCCTAACATCGCAGAAGCGATGCAAAATGCGTAGAAGCAGATCGACATCTGCGCGCCAAAATGCGCAGGTGTGAAGTACCAGAACCAGACCTACCCAAAAGCATGAAAATGACCCGAAGCTCATCTAAAACATACCCCGGGACCCCGTCCGAACTTACCACCAAGTTTCATAATATAACATGGACCGGCTCGAGGCCTCGAATCATATCAAAAAAATCAAACCTATGAATCACATCACAATCGAACTTAATGAACTTATGAACTCTCAAATTCTACAACTCGCGTCAAAACTTATCAATTGAACCTGGCATAACCTCAAATTTTGCGTGGAAGTCCCACAGACATAACGGAGCTAATTCAGGTGTCGGAATTACAATCCAAGCCCTATATCAGTAAAGTCAACTCCCGATCAAATCAATTAACCTTCAACTTTCTAATTTTCGCCAAAATGCATCAATCAACCTATGGACCTCCAAATCCAAATCTGGACATACGCCAAAGTCCAAAATCACCATTCAAAACTATTGAAATTATCGAAAGACCTTTTCAAAGTTGTCCATATAAAAGTCAAAACCCCGTCCAACTCTTTTCACTTAAGCTTCTAAAACATGAATTATTCTTCCAAATCAATCCCGAATTATCCGAAGGCCGAACTTGACCACACACAATTATAATACAAAATACGAAGATGATCGAGACCTTAAGCCACTGAACGATTCTAATTCTTTAAACTACCGGTCGGGTCATTACAATGGAGGTCCAAAGCACCTTTCTACAAGCTCAATATTTGTAAGAGACGACTTAGATTGTACTAGTTCTTGAATTTCGACCTGAAAATTGTAATATGTTTTAAATAATGCAATTCTTTGAAAAATGTAAGGGTGTAAAATGAAATTTATCAATCAACATTCATACTTTTCATTGGTTTCAAGTTGCACAACCTAATCAACCTTCTTATGAGTCTCAAAGAAAATAGTCGCCATATATCTTGGATTACCATATATGTCTTCCTTTGCATTTAAATGAACAAATCAAATAATTCTTTTAAATAAAGAGGGGGTTTCTTAATACAATATCACAATTTACTTACCAGCTCATAAATAATCTCTCTGATAGGCTTGCTGCCCGTACGATGAGGCACAATCAACTTAGACCTAATCACTGAGTTTCTCATACTTCTTTCTAAAAACAACAACAAAAAATATAATGTGTGGTCTGCCGCTTAAAAAATTAAGATGATATAAATATTTATGAAGCCATACCTTAAACTTTTCAGATAAGAAGTGCTCCTTGACCAACCATTCCCAATCACTCTTTTCGACCCCATCTGGCACATCCTTTAGAACGTCGCGCAATGACTTAGACTTCACAATTATGTCTAGAGATACTCTTCAATTGTTCAATAACCTTCTCATATATTTCAAAACATTATCTTTTGACTTTTTATGTCAGCAATCTCAAATTTATCCTATAATATTTTAAAAATATCATAAAAAATAAACTCAAAAGTCTTAGATAAACAAAAAAGAAAAACTGAAACATCGATATGAAATTTAATATTTGAGAGTTACTAGTGACAAATTAATTTATCTCTTAAGATAACGTGGTTATTAAATGCGAAAACATGCTCGACATCATCATTTGATCTTATATGAACATTCCAAAAACAACATGAGAGTAGAGCAGATTCATCAATATGATTAATAGATATGTTATTTACATTTGTAGTGTTCCTTCTCTAGCAAATACTTTCATTTAGGAGGAACAATATCATTCTAGATCTTAATTATTATTCAATAATGGAACTCATCTTTGGATGCTATCCTTAATCACTTACTGAAGTCTTAATAAATCTATAGTAGTTTCAACAAGTTCACTAGATTTAATAAATACAGACTAGTACATAGTCCACAATTCACTTTCAGTGTTCTTTAGTCTCCAGTTTTGTGAGATTCTTCATCCATTCAGAAGAAAACTAATGATAGAAAAAAAAAATCAAGTGTAAAAAAAGATGACTCGTGAGTTTAATAGCTTGAATATTATATTATCGGCAAAAGAACATTGTTGTCCATGACATTTATTTAAAAAGAAACATCTGGAATTTCAGCCTATCATAAGTATATATTGGAAGTCTAGGATTTACTAATCTTACGAAGACAAAAGTTTCTAGTACCTATTACCTAAATATTTTTCTTTTAAAAATGTATCATTACTTATTAACATAAGGAATGACAAGATTTGATGATTTTTTTTGTACTGAAAAAGGATGTTGTTGTCTTTTTAGGGGGGAGTCTTTCTTACTACCTTTGATGATGAGAAAAAATGAAATAAAGATCATAGAAAAAGATATTGCTGAGAAGTTTTTGCTAAAGAGAAATAGATATTTTTCTCAGTTTATGATGCAAAAGAAATAGGATATTGGGATTATTTTGGAAAGCTCAACAAACTCTATGTTTCTACTAATTTAATTTTCTTTTCGAATTCTTGGCAACCCAAAAAAAAAAAGAATTCGATAGATGCAATGATATAAAGCCACTAATATTTTCTTTTCATTTGTGAAAGAAGAAAAGGAGAAGGCAAACCAACAAGGTAATACTTTAAATTCTTATAGTAACAACTTCCCACATATGGTACACTTATATTGTTCGATGTCCGCCCATGAGTATGCGTGCAATGGGCACATATTATGGTCTCAAACTAATATACCTAAGTGTCTCACAAATGAGGTTGAATGCTTCCCAACAACTCGATTGTGGAATGATAACGTCAACAACACACCTCAATAAGAGATATGATACGATCGTATGCAATATAAACTACCCAATATGAGTCAGAGTCGAATCCACATCGAGTTATAAGGGGGGTTAGGAGTATATACATGAAGAAAGCGAATGGATTAACTAAATTTGCGCTTCTAAAAAAAGTTTTAATTTCTACTTCAACTATTACTCTAACAGTTTTAACCTAAGTAAAAGAAATAAGAAATGAACGATTGTTTTTGGTATATTTTCAAATAATTAAAAGGCCTAGGGATATGACCATAACATAGGTATTCTTCTAATGGATTAAAGAAGTTAATACTTGTTTTATTTATTGGGGTATATTATAGCTATTAACTCGACGTTACACACTCAATGCCTCTTGGTCAAAGAGTGATTTTGTCCAATTTGGCTTTCTCAAGTACAAATAGGTATCAAACAAAATAGCTGATATGAGATTAAGTCTAGTTCTTACTATATATGGTTTGAACGCTTTAATTAGGTTAATCAAACTCTATACTAGCCTAATTCCTTGTTATCCAAGTTATCCTAGACTAGGTCTCTCTTTCTCAAGTAGAGACTAAGTCATAAAGGCATGAATCAATGTTTGCAACCATTAATTCTAACACTAAAGCATAGAATAAGCTAATTAATAAACACCCAATCATACACAATTATTAAATTAAATACTCATAAGGTTTACACACTAGGATTGTGTAAGTCCCCGTAAAAATTTCACCTAAAACCCTAGTTTCATGATGGCAAGGTAGACTTATGTTTTTGATGGTTGTAGACACCGCGGTACGGACTTTTTGGGTTAAACAGTGCGTCGGGGAGTTGAAGAAAGTTTTTTGGAGAGCAGGGCATTTCTGAGATCCACTATGCGGTCGCAAAATCACTCTGCGGGCCCAAAATCAGCTGCGGAGTGCAACAGAAAAATGGCCAATTTTGGAGGGACTTTTTGCGGTCTAATATGCGACTGCATAAGGTTTTTGCGGGCCACACAATTAATCGCAGATCCAACATGAAATTTTTCGGAGGGTGATTCTACAGCACCGCAGACCTGGCCCGAAAAGGCTAGTTCTTCACATCACTTCTGCGGCCCTTTTGCAGACCGCATATCCATTCTCCCGTCCACTCTACGACCGCAGAGCTGTGTTTGGAGTGTCCATTTTTTTAATAACCCAACGATATTTCGATATATAGACTTTAAGAACCATTTGTGAAGAGAAAATCTGATGTTTTTAGAGTGAGGAAGTGCTCTAGAATGAGAGGGGAGTTCCTAAGCTATCAATCATCAATCCTTGCTCAAAATTTAGAGAATCCTAAAGGAAAACTAACAAGTGCTTCATCCAAGAGGTAAAGTTCCACACCCTAGTTTCAATTTCAAATTGGGGTAGAAGATGGGTAATGAGGAGTGTGATTCTTGGGTTTGAAAGTGATATTTTTATGCATGCATGTACTATCAAGGTTTGTGAGAAGGTTGTTGGGATCAAATGGGTAGACTTTGGGTTGTGTGATGAAGGAATCTACCATAGGAGAACCTTGAGATCATAATGTCCACTTAGTGTTTGTTAAAATGCTCAAATGAGCTAAACCCGAGAACTTTTTCCTAAGTTGTGTTCAAATTTATTATATTTTTAACTAGATCGAAGTTGCTAAGATTTTTAGGAATATTGTAGTAATTCAAGGAAACTCAAACAAGGTATGGCTGCTACTTTATTTTCTTAGAATTGAATCCCACAATGATCATGTAAGTCCCGAGTTGTAAGTCCCGAGTTGTTCATTATAAATAGGACTATTTCGAATAAGCTTTGTGTCGAAAGTTATATTTAAAAATGTGTTCTCAATGCCCTTATATTATTGTTCTATCCTTTGGGAAGGTATATAAGTATGGGCTGTGTATTCACATGTTATGACTTCAAGTCGTGTTTCAAATGAAAGCTATTATGCCAAATTGTGCAAGAAATCTCAATGTGCTTAAGACTCTTATTTGCTCACGTGTGTACTTAAAGCTTGAATAGAAACAACTTGTTGTTGATGATCCAAGATGATGTTTAAAAGTGAAAGAGGTGAGCATGAGTTATTAAATACAACTAATGTGCCAAGAATAAAATTACAATTGGGGCCACTAGTGCCGATGAAATAAATAGATGTATAAAAGACATCGACATGAGCTGTGAATGCCATAAATAATAAATTCTTTGGGAGTATGGTTTAGTTACCAAGGAAGGGAAGGTCGAAGTAATCTAACTGCAAAATTACACGTACCGGTGTAGGAGTGATAGAAGGGTAAATCCCCGTGTTGATGTGGGGAGAATGTTTCCCCTTTATATAGGATGAGAGTGATATGTTAAGATATTTCCCCTTAAATGGGATGAGATTAATACTAGCAAAATGTGATGTGATGTCGACCCACACGACATTGTGTTAAGACGACTTAGCCGATCACGCTGAGATCGGACGTTATGCAGCGCACATGGTGGTGTTGTAATTGAATGTCTCTAATGAGATGGCTTGGCCAATCGGGCCAAGATCGGACTCTATACTAAAATCATGGTGGTATATCGGTACTAAATATCTCCCAACCTAAAATATGAAAATTTACTTGCAAACTTGTCTTTTTCCTAAAATAATATTTTGGTATTGTTTAAGACTTCCATTGATTCTATGATTGTCCTTTCTTGTATTACCACTCGTCCTAATGAGAAGAAGTTTAATCATACATACTAGTAATTCTACATGTACTAATGTCCCTTTTGTCGGGGGTTCTGCATCTGTAGAATTGAGCAGTGATAGCAGTATACCCTCTCCCCAGCTGACTTAGTGAGCCCCACTTCATGCTGGGGTCCTGTATCTCTTATACTTTGCACATAGCATTTTACGGTATAGCCGGCAACTTGTTGCCAACACTGTCGTAGCACCCTTTTGTTTCTGTTAGAGGCTACATAGACATAGCGTGGGTTGTATATTTTTTTTGGGAAAGTTAAACTCAAATTATTGTAATAGTGTCAATGTTACACTTCAAGCTATTATTATATAGTGTACTATTTTGGAGACTTACTAAAGACGTAACTAATGGAAATAAACTGATGTTATTCACACGAACTCTTACTGTTTAATTAATGACTTCTCTTTATTGATGGGTGAGTTGGGTAGAAGGCATTGTGCAGGCTTGCTCGACCGAGGCATCTCGGCTGAGCATCGGTCTCTCTCCCTGTGGTTGGGCATGACAAAATAGGTCACAATCCTAGTAAAAATCTAGCTACTCATAGTGAAAATTTAAGAAAATAAAGAAGAAAAGCTAAATAAACTCATACTCAAGGGTAAAAATGCTAAAATATAATTTTTAAGCACTAAATTAATCAAAAATATAATTTTTAAGCACTAAAGTAATCACAAACTTCCTAAAATGTCAAAATGTAACGGCTAAAGCATCTCAAACTTCGAAACATGACCTAAAATTATGAAACGCGTCTATTTATAGTGGCCCATAATTCACTGACAAAAGTGCCCCTCGAAAGGTTCTGCGGCTACACAATTCCATGTGTGATCTGCAAATTTCTTCAGTTGGCAGGAGATGGGATTCTACAAATGCACATTTCTGGATTGCGGCTACAAAGTATCTTCTCCGGCTGCATAATTCTTGTGCAGTGCACACTTCAGCAATGTGTCAGGACTTGTTCTTTTGCCCACTCTCTGAACTTTGAATCTTTTGTCAGCGAAAGTGCTGTTCTACGGCTGCACAATTCATGTGCGGTCCGCACATTGGCCAAAGTTTTGCTGGGTGTCTTTACTTGGTTTGCGGCCACATATGAAATTTTGCTATCCGCAATTTCATCTACGGTAGCAGAAATCCTTCAGCAGACCGCACTTCTTTGATTCTATACTCTTTACTTCCTTCTGAATCAAAATACTCCTTTTTGAGTCGCGTTTCATCATGGGAGAGAAAACTTCCAACATTCGTGCAATTATTTGTTTCGAGAACATAAATCAACACTTCGGACTAAAACAAAAGCAAAAAAAGTGCTGATAAGTAGTCAAGATCTCCACTTATCAACTCTCCCAAACTTAAATCTTTGCTTGTCCTCAAGAAAATAAATTAGTTCCCACCCCCTAAAGTTAAGGGTCATTTCAGCGAGTCAAAGGTGAGGCATTCACACATCAGTTGGGACCAACAATAACTCATAGTACTCATGCATTATCAACAAGGCGACAAGGCAAATATTTTTGTGTATATAGTTCTATGTGACATTTGAACTTCAAGAATTTACTTTACTCATCAAGGACTCTTGCTCTATCATGTAGGCCATGGTTGTCTCCAAACTCTTCCTCCTCTACTTTTCATTTTCCAAGCTCACGTAATAAGTGAGCACTCAATCCGAAGATTCATGATAGGATCACTCATCTCTCACAAGAGAATTACACAAGTATGGCTTCAAGTATCACAGGCTTTCCCCTCATGTATATCACCACTAATGTAAGCTCACTCGATTTGAAATCAATTAGGACTTTTTTTGGGACGTAATGTAGTCTTTTGGGTTAGGGTAGGATACCGTATGAGTAAGTTGTTACACCTTTCATTAAGTACTCCATCTTTTATTTCTCGGCCCACAAGTGCCAATTCTTAGAGGCACTTTCTTTTCATTCGAGACTAGAGAGACTTAACATAACTCTTTCTTGATCATTTCATTATTTTTCTCCCTTTTTTATTTATCAATTTTTGGTATCATTACCTCTTTTTGAATCAATCAACCTTCCACGTATTCACATTTTGCATTTTTTATTTTTTTCTTTTCTTTTCTTGCCTTCTCTTTCATACATATCATTTCTTTTTCTCTTTTTGTGCCTTTATACATTTTTAAAATTCCTCATCTCTCTTCCAAACTTATGTTTTAAGCCATTTGTTTCACCAGAGTGATAAGGAAATCCGGGTTCCAAAAGAGGGACTTGACAAAACGGGTAAAGGCTTATAACATGGTTATCAAATGAGAAACTTTAGAGGCTGAAAGGGGTGGACTAGGGACAACGACATTGGTTGGAAATATAAAACTCAAACGGGCCAAGGAGAGCCTATATTGACTTCTCAAACCAAGCAAAACTAAGTATTTCTCCTTGAAGTACATTCGAGGTAAGTTCTGGATCCTTCACACGAATACTTAGACTAGCAACAACTCATCTCGCCCCTCACGCAATTAGATTGTAAAAGACGATAGAGTTCAGAACCTTCAACGACCATATTCAAGTTTAAAGATCACTATGGTCCAACTAAACGAATCGATGATTACCAAAGCCACCTCAAGAGTTACAAAGTCACTAACTAGAGCTATTTCTTTTGAAAACCTTGTCTCTAACCATAAACGCATAGTTAAGTGTGTTGGTTCCAATTGAAGCATGATTAACTCTTCGAGCATTACTTAGTTATGTCTTTTTTTCATTACTACTACTATTATTACCTAAACATAAAAACGGACTTATTAATTTAAGAAAGTTTCCACGCCATCCACCGTTGGGACGAGTCACCCGATTCACATAATAAGTACCTTTGGAATGAATGTGGCGTTAAGAAAACTAAAGGCTTATTATCTACTAAAACATAAAAAAACTACTTAACAAAACAAGAACTAATATGGAAAACATAAATAAGCTAATAAGAAAAAACAAAGATAAAGGAGCTAATGAGCAAAATTACTAAAGATATAATGAATATACATAGTAAGAGAGAGAGAAGATAGATAAAGAAAAAGTATCATCAAATTATTAATGGCCAAATGTATCAAAGTATACGAAATGTGTAAAATAAGCTCCACCCCTGAATAAAAGTAAGCATTGTCCCGAATGCTTAACAAAATAAGAGTAAAATAGGAAAGGGTGAAGAAAACTTCCTATAGCTCCTTCGATATCTCTATGTCCCCAACTATGTCATCGCCCTCCGGATCAGCTAATTGGATCTCATAATCCTCGACTCTAGGTGTGACTGGGTTGGTGAACATCTCACGCACTGCCTTAGCAGTGTCGGCATCAAGGTCTGGCTCTTTAGACTCCAGCCGGTGCTACCGATATAGATGGGGCTGAAGGAACTAAGGCAGACTGGTGCGGGTCAAGCAGCATGTCAAAGGGAAGGTCTCCACCTGTAGAAATTCTATTCACCTCTCTCCAGAGATTGTCCACTGACTTCTTGCTGGCCTAGGGCTTCCTCATCTTCTTTACTTCCTTTCCCAGCTCAGCAATTAGTGACTCGTGTTGTACTAAGGTGCTCATGATTGTCTTCTGGTTCTCCAAAATCTTCTTTAGTGCTTCATCAATGGTAGAAAGAACCTGAGGATCATAAGAAATGGATTGCGTTGCAATAGTACATGACAAGTCAGGCTTTGTAGTAGATGTCTGCAACCAGTTTTGAGACTTGCCAATGTTTGGGAGACTCGCAGAGTGGGGCAGTGGGCATGGGCACTAGCCTCAGAGCTATGGTGGGAGTTGTAGCAGGAGCTGTAGTAGGGGTTGTGGATGATAGCGTAGGCATAACTACTGCACTGTAAGAAGGCTCAGCCGAAGTGGATGAAACATCAACTGTCTCCGAAACTACCATTGTTGGCTTATCAGACTGGCTTGTGGTGGTAGGAGGTTCTTTGCGTTGCTTGCATCCATCTGTGAGTACCAATCAAAAAGCTTCTTCGACTTCACCTTTGTGTCAAAATCCCTTGGCTCTACCTTTTGCATCGGTCAGATATTCTATAATAGTGTTGGGATAAGGTAGGATGAGCTATCCTGTCGTGCTATCACTGAAATGTTGGCCGACATCACAGCACCCACATTGATTCAGTAACTGGCCATGATGGAAGCCACAAGCACTGCCCGAGGGATGGAAAGGTTAGTCTCGTTCTGGCTTGGATCTAAACTGCTACAAAAAAATGTATGCCACGCTTTTGCCACAAAACTCAAAGTGTTCCTTTAAATAGGAAGTCCGGCGGCAATCCATATTGGTGTTGGCTCTGGTGGTGCTACAATCTCAGCTAACCAAGGTCGGACTTTGTCCCCCAGTGTGCACTTCACCAAATACTCCTCCAGCTCAATATCCTCAAAGCCCAAATATGCATTTAGCATATGCTGCTCAAACCTCACCTTGAGGTCGCACACTTTGGTCACCCTCATCCCTTTCTTTATATGAGCCACATTGGCATACAATTCACGGATGAGGTATTCCTTGGCATCCACTATACTCTGGGTGAACCAGATCCATCCCTTTTGTGCCCTGAACTATCTTAGTATAGCTGGGTTGTGCCTTTCCAATTCCTTCAATAGAAACTGTCACTTAAGACTTAGCGACCTCACTAGCCACCATATGCAAAAGATGGTGAAAGTGGCCAGGTTAACAAAGCGATCCTCCCAAATCTTTTTTTTCTTTTGATCTTTCAAGGTCAAAAGCTATAGCATCTCCTCCTCTACATCATCGGGGATATCAGGTGTATCCTGTGCCTCAGGGATTGGTGTAGCTGATGGCTCAGAATCCTGACTAGAACTATCTGATCCGTTAGAAGTGTTATGAGATAAATACGGCTCGTCCCTAAGCTGATATCTCATTTGCGCCATATACTGTATGGCCGACTACTCCTGAATAGAGGCTGAGTTCCCTTGGACACTTCCTTAGACAGGACATATGAGCTGGTCTTGGAGAGGTCTATACCTCTTCCTTTGTCGACCGTTGCTTTCTTTCATATTGCCTTTGGCTGTCCAAGGTTTAAGGCGCTTTTGCCTCGACCCTGAGAAGATTCACCTCCCCCTTTTGAATTGTCTCCTCATCCTCTTGATTGAACTATTATCTGTATCAAGTAAAAAAGATTGTTAGTTACAATTCTATGTTCTAACACATACTGAAGACATTTAAGTAAAGGAGAAACCAGAAGATATAGTAGGGGTGCATAGTTGAATCCTGGTTGCTGGTAAAGTGATCTGTGGTCCGCACAGTTTCACTTGCGGCCGGAGATTGGGACTTACGGACCGTACATTTTTGTTGCGTAACAAAAGATGTGAAGTGCGGTCTGCGCAATTTGACTTTCGGCTGCACATCTGAATCCCAAAAATGCTAACTCTCTCGTGATAGAAATGACCAAATTGCGGTTACAAGAAGATTTTTACAATCCGCACAATTACACTTGCGGTTGCACATTAGAGTCTCAAAGTGAGTACTCTCTGATGACAGAAGATGTGTTGTTCTATGGCTACAAAAGGAATTTTGCGATCTGCACATTTTAACTTGCGGCCGTAGATTCATTCTTCACTAAGTTTCCCAAATTCATCATCTGCGGACCGCACAAATTTAGGAGCAGATGCAGATTTCAAAAGTTGCATGCAGATCTAATTTTACTATTTAGGTTTTTCAATTTTTGGCACAACTAGACATAGCAACATTGTAAAAACATAAAATTATACTAACCCATTCCCCTAGAGCATGTATCAAGTTAAACTAGTTCAGATTTACCCCACATGGACACATAATTGAACTCTAATAACAAATGGCCTAAAAAGAACAAAAAAACTACAAATTAAACTAACTCAAAAAAGTAACATGAAATTGAAGCATAACAGATAGAGTGAGTGTAATGAGTGAATGATCAACGTGGTTGTGTGTGTGCATAGATAGAAATCTCCAATAAAGTTCAAGAGAGAACAATTTTTTGTTCAGAGAGTGAAAAGTGTATAATGTGACATGTTCCTCTATTTATACAAAATGTTCGATAAGGGAAAAAAATGAGTGCAGACACACATTTTCATGTGTGGTCCGCGCTCTATCACCTGGGGCCTCAACTACGAGCTTTATCTGCAGTCCGCACAATTTCAGGTGCGGCCGCAGATTTCACGTATGGTTGTAGATCAACCAACTGACAAGCTTAAACTTCAGAGAGTTGGTATTTTCAACATATCAACTGTGCGGTCTGCAAGATAAATGTGCGGCCGCAATGCTCTTTTGCTATAGCAACAACAAATGTGCAGTCTGCACAATTAAAATGTGGTCCACATTCCTTAGAACACTTAGCCATAATTTCATCCATAATTTCAATAAGTCACACTCACCCTTGTAGCACACTTCAAATCAAGTTAGAATAAAAATAACACCTATCTACAAAAGAAAAGGAAAAGAAACATGGGTTACCTCCCAAACAGCGCCAGATTTAATGTCGGGACATGATGTAGAATACCCTCAAGTGAAATGAATGACCGCCACGATGTGGCTATCACCAAACTTTCCCAAGTAGTGCGTCACTCGATGAACATTGCCTCAGAATATTTCATTGTTTTTGTTCTTCAAGTCTAATGCACCAAAAGGTGTCAAACCCACAATTTCAAAAGGAACACTCTATTTAGATTTTAGCTTCACGGGAAACCTCCTCAACCTTGAGTTAAACAATAATACAAGATCGCCCACCTTGAACTCTTTGTTCCAGATGTATTTGTCATGAATATATTTCATCTTTTCTTTGTACAAGGACGAACTTGCATAAGCATAGTATCAGAATTTATCCAATTCATTCAAGTGTGAAACCCTCAATTTAGCAGCAACATCCCAATCAAGATTCAACTCCTTTAGAGCCCACATGGCCTTGTGCTCCAGCTCCATCGAAAGATGACAAGATTTTTCGAACATCAACCCGTACGGTGGCATTCTGATCGGTTTTTTTTATGGCGTCCGATAAGCCCATAATGTATCATCAAGCTTCTTGGACCAATCCATCCGATTAGCACTCACCATTTTGGACAAGATACTCTTTATCTCCCGATTAGAGACTTCCACTTGCCCGCTAGCTTGTAGGTGATACGGGGTCGTGACATTGTGAGTAACACCATACTTTCCAAAATATGACCCTTCCCCCCTCGCTTATAATTGTACGTGGAGTACCAAACCTTGTGAAAATATTCTTCTTCAAGAAAGACACCACACTTCTTGCCTCATTGTTGGGTAAAGCAACAACCTCAACCCATTTGGACACATAATCCACCGCGACAAAATGTAGGTGTTTCCACAATAACTCACAAATGTCCCATGAAGTCAATACCCAACACATCAAAATATCAATCTCCAAAATGGTAGGTAGAGGCATTTCATTTTTATTTGAGATTCTATCGGCCTGCTGACATTCATCACATCTGTTTACTAACTCACTTGCATCCTTGTAAAGATTGGGCCAATAAAAATCACAACTAAGCACTTTGGTTGTTGTTCTCGGTCCACCATGATGACCATCATATTGCGAGGAATGACAAGCCCTAAGAATTTCACCTTGATTTTCTTCTGATACACATCTTCTAATCACCCCTTCCGTACAAATCCGAAAAAGTTATGGTTCATCCCAATAATAATATTGACAATCCTATTTGAGATTAGTCTTTTGGTTTGAAGAGAACTCATCCCGGGTGATTCCACATAGATGGAAATTTGCTAAATCTGTGAACCATGGCACCTCTTTCATAGAAATTGCTAAGAGTTGCTCTTCGGGGAAGGAGTCATTGTTTTGAAGGCCAACATGCAGCCTCCTCTCCTCATGCAAATGAGACAAGTGGTCCGCCACATGGTTTTGACTACCTTTTTCTATATTGGATGTCAATATCAAACTCTTGAAACAAGAGTAATCATCTCGTAAACCGAGCTTTTGAGTTATTTGGCTCTTATGATAACGAAGCGCCGCATGATTCGTGTGGACAATGACTTTTGCACCCATCAAGTACGAGCAAAACTTCTCATTTGCAAACACAATGGCAAGGAACTATTTCTCTATAACGGTATAGTTAACCTGCAGCACTATTTATGGTTTTACTAGCATAGTGAACCGAATGAAAAATCTTGTTGATGCATTTCCCCAAAATAGCCCTAACTGCTATGCCACTTGCATTACACATGAGTTCAAAAGATACACTCCAATTTGTAGCGATGATGATGGGAGTAGTTGTCAGCTTGAACTTCAACAATTCAAAAGCTCTCATGAAATCATTATTGAAGTTAAACATGGTATCCTTCTCAAGATGCTTGCATAACGGGTTCACCACCATAGAGAAATCTTTGATGAAATACCGGTGAAACCCCATGTAGCCTAAGAAACTCCACACACCCTTCCCCAAAGTTGAAGGTGGAAGTTTAGAAATCACCTCAATCTTTGCCTTGTCAACTTCAATGATTTTGTGGCCAAGGACAATGCCTTCCTCGACCATGAAATGGCATTTCTCCCAATTGAGCACTAAATTTGTTTTTTACATCTAGCCAACACTTTGTCCAAATTTGCAAGACAATCATCAAAAGAATCTCCAATCACTGAGAATTCATCCATGAAAACTTCAAGGTACTCCTCCACCATGTCATAAAAATAGCCATCATATACCTTTGAAAAGTTTCTGGTGCATTGGACAAACCAAATGGCATCCGCTTGAAAGCAAAAGTGCCATAAGGATATGTAAAGGTTGTTTTCTCTTGGTCTTATGGGGCAACAAGAATTTGGTTATAGCCCGAATAACCATCAAGAAATAAATAGAAAGCATGGCCAGCTTATCTATCGAGCATTTGATCTAAGAAAGATAATGGAAAATCATCCTTCCTTGTGACTTTGTTGAGCTTGTGATAGTCCATACACACCCTCTAACCGGTCACCATCCTTGTAGGAATCAATTCATTCTTGTCCTTAGTGACCACTAGCATTCCCCCATTCTTTAGGACACATTGAATCGGAGAATTCCACGAACTATCAAAGATGGGGTAGACAACCCCAGCATCCAAACACTTGATAATCTCCTTTTTGGCAACTACTTTCATACCCTCATTGAGTCTCCTTTGATGTTCAATAGATGTTGTGGCCCCATCCTCCAATTTGATCTTATGCATGCAAAAGGCGATGCTTATCCCCTGAATATCCGCCAAAGTCCATCCAATAGCCTTATTTCTCTTTTGTAGCACTGCCAATGTGGAATCTACCTGCACATTAGTTAACCAATTGGAAAGAAAAAATCGATAAAGTAGAACAAGGACAAAGAAGTTCAAAACAAAGATGTGGAGGCAATGGCTTCAAATCCAAGGCAGGAGGCTCTTGAATAGAAGGCTTTGTATGAGGAGTTGTCCTATTTTCAAGATCCAAAGAGAATTTTCAGGGTGCATAATTGTATAACCCCATTTCCTGAAAAGAGTTCACACATTCCATGAAGCCATCTATCTCGTCATCATCAAAGTTAAGCAAGACGACCACCAACATATCACCAACATTGATTGTACCATTTGTTTCATCAGTAATAACATCGGTCACCAAGTCTACAACAGAATACACCTCATTGCTATTTGGTTGCCGTATGGACTTACACACATGTAATACCACTTTTTCATCACCAACCTAGAAGGTAAATTCTCTGGCTTCAACATCACAAAGAGCTATAGCAAACTCGTCACTTCCAATTGTACAAGGGATCATGAAAGCATCGGGATCCTCCAACTTAAGAGCCATTGGGTGCACAATTGCACTAAATTGATGAGCAACTATGATGGATTCAAAAATCATTGACCGCTTCTTTGTGACGAGATCCTTCATAAACTTTTCATAACTGGGCATTTGTTCCAAGGCTTCAACTAATGGAGCATTTATTGAGAGATTCTTCATCATTTAAATGAACTTCTTGAATTAATTCTCACCATTTTGCTTGTCAAGTCGTTGAGGGTATGAAGGTGGAGGCTTAGGAAATGGTGCCTTATCCTTTAGCTCTACCGGCTCTAGTATGTCAATTAGTTGATCCTTAGACGGGTTCACTTCCTCTTGAATCTCTTCAACTCTATCATCAATATCAATCTGAACTTCATCATTAGGTTGCACCACATTGTTCGGGATTTTCTCTTCTTGCACCACCTGATCATCGTCAACAAGTTGCCTTAGACTTGAGGTGCGTACATGCCGCAGTTGTTATCACCCTTTGGATTTACCACCGTGTCACTTGGTAGAGCCGCCTTAGGACGAGAATTTAGTGCTTGAGAGATTTTCCCTAATTGAACTTCTAGGTTACTGATTGATGTGTTGTGTGAGGCAAGTTGGACATCCGAATCAGCATTCTTTTCCATCATTTTCTTGAACATATTTCAATACATCCTATCTCATTGTTTGAAGAACTTGGACCATGGAAAGGATAAGGAGGCGAGTTGCTCGATTGTTGGTACATCAACGGCCTTTGAAATCCCTATCCATGATTGCCTTGATTGTTATTCCATCCGCCTTGATTGTTAACCCCTTCCCCCCCCCCCCCTCCCCAAATTTCCTTGATTATTTTCACTCTAATTTCCTTCATTTTTGTTGTTATGCCAATTCCCTTGATTGTTGTTTCCCCTCCAATATACTTAATTTTTAGAATTCCAATTGCCTTGATTGTTTTGAGGTTGCCATTGTTGTTGGTTTGGGCCTTGGAAGTTGTTTCTTTGACCTTGAAAATTGTTCACATATTGCACTTCCTCTTCTTGTTCATTATAGGAATCATCTTCCTCAAAATCACTATCTTCTTGCACATAGTTCTCCATTCGATTTGCACTTGTGAAAATTTGGCCTTCTTCTTCCATAACATTGACTTGCTTATGATTTTGTACTTGATTAAGTTGATCCTTTGCTGGTTGATTCATGGTAGTAGTTAACTCGAAAATGACTTGCCCATGGTCATTCAATTCTTTTTGAAGGTGGATCATATTCGGATCACCTTGTGGAACATTGGCCCGGGATGGCCACGCCGTTGACATTTCTGCCATCTCATCTAAAATATCACATGGTTCCGCATTAAGGCATAGTCATGAAGTTCCCACTGACAAGTTAATTCACTACACATTGGTTGGTTGTGTTAATCCCACTATAGAAGGTTTGTTGAATAATGTTTTCCATCATATAGTTGTTGGGACATTCCTTAACTATTGTCTTATAGCGCTCCAATAGCTTGTGTAGTGGTTAATTCGGCTCTTGCTTGGAAGCCAAAACTTAATGTCTAAGTGTAGCCATGTTCCTGGGAGAGAAGAACTTAGCATTAAATTTTTTTGCCAACTTATTCCAAGTGTGAATGGAATAGTTTGCCAATCGTTCCAACCAATCTAAGCTTTCCCCCATTTTGAGAAGGGAAAAAGCCTTAGCATCAATGCATCATCCAAGACATTTGTTTGTTTGTTCCCCCAAAAAGTATCCACAAACTCCTTCAAATGTTTATACGCATTTTCAGTTAGAGCACCGGTGAACAAACCCCACTGCTCAAGCAAAGTGAGCATCACATTGACGATTTAGAAGTTGCCCGCCCTAATACAGGGAGGGACCATTACACTAGCAAATCCTTCACTGGATAACACCCGATGTAGAGCCGCTCGTGGTGAAAGTGGGGGTAGAGTGGGTACATTGTCTTGAGGCACCCCACCTCTTCTATTGGCTTGAGGTTCAAGAGATACCTACTCAACTTGATCATCCTCACCATCCACATCCCCCAAAGGCATATTTTCGAGATCATTATTTGCTACCATGGTTGCACCAAAAATTGTTTCACACAAATTAGTAACACGGAAAGAAAAGAAGATATTTGAAAAATAAACCCAAATATATAGCTAACACTGTTTTAACTCCCCGACAATGGCACCAAAAATTGATAATGTCCATAACATACCTTAATAAGAGATATGATATAGTCGTATGCAATATGAATTACCCAACTATGAGTCGGGGTCGAATCCATAGGGAGTTATAAAGGGGTGTTAGGAGTATATACTTGAAGAAAGCGAATGAATAGACTAAATTTTCACTTTCATAAAAAGTTCTAATTTCTTTTTCTACTAACAATTGTACGCTAAATAAAAGAAACTAGAAATGAACATTTATCTTTGGTATTTTTTCAAATAGTTAAAAAACCTAGAGATGTGATCATAACCTAGGTGTTCGCCTAATGGGTTAAAGATGTTAATACTAGTTTTATTAATTAGGGGTGTATTATAGCTCTTAACTCGATGTTATCTACTCAATACCTCTCGGTCAAAGAGTGATTTTGCAAAATTTGGCCTTCTCAAGTCTAAATGGGTATCAAACAAAATAGCTAATATAAACTCAAGTTGGGTTCTTACTATCTCTGGTTTGAACCCTTAAATTAGGCTAATCAAACACTCAATTATCCTGATTCATGGTTAGCCAAGTTATACCAGACTAGGGACCACTTTCTCAAGTAGAGACTAAGTCATAAATGCATGAATCAATAATTGCAACCACTAATTCTAAAATTGATGCATAAATTAAGCTAAATAATCAACACCCAATAATGAACAAGCATTAAATTAAATATCTATAAGGTTTACACACTAGGGTTGGGTCATAACTCTAGTAAGAATCTAGTTACTCATAGTGGGAATTCAAAAAAATAAAGAAGAAAAGCTAAATAAGCTCATAATCAAGGATAAAAATGATAAAATATATTGTTTAAACGCTAAAGTAATCCCAAACATTCTAAAATGGCAAACTGTAACGGCTACAGTAGCTCAAACTACGAAACTTGACCTAAAATTGTAAAACTCCTCTATTAATAATGGACCCAAATTAGCTGACAAAAGTGCCACTCAGGAGGTTCTGCGGCCACACAAATCCATGTGCGGTCCGCAGATTTCTTCAGTTGGTAGAAGATGAGATTCTGCAGCCGCACATTTTTGGATTTTGGCAGCGAAGTTTCTTCTGTGACTGCACAATTCTTGTGCAGTCTGCACTCAGCAAGGTGTCAAGACTAGGTCTAATAAGTAATCAAATTCCCCCAATTTATAAAGTAACGCTCAACTTTTATCCAACTTTGTGTCCTAGAACATTTTTACACCTGTTCTTTCCTCTCATTTTTTTGCCTTTTCAGATTCACATAGACTAGATAATTTTAAAGTTAAGTCAAACAATAAAAAAGTGCCAGTAAAATTATAACAAAAAATATATTACAACTTGAAACAGTGAAATACTTATTTCGTTTCTTTGAGTAACTTTCATCACTTCTACTTCTTGGGGGGGGGGGGGG